>CM038142.1:169916995-170140748 GCA_021437245.1 Aegilops speltoides | reverse complement strand
GGCAATCGATAGAACTTCAAATAATCATGAGGATATCCAGGCAATGATCATTATATAGCCATCATGTCCAAGATTAGTAGACCGACTCCTGCCTGCATCTACTACTATTACTCCACACATCAGCCGCTTTCCAACATGCATCTAGTGTATTAAGTTCATGAGAAAATGGGGTAATGCAATAAGAACGATGACATGATGTAGATGAGATTCGTTTATCTATTGCAGAGATACAGATCTCATCTCGTTATCCTTAGTAGCAACGATACATACTTGTCGGTTCCCCTTATGTCACTGGGATCAAGCACCGTAAGATCGAACCCACTACAAAGCACCTCTTCTCATTGTAAGATAAATAGATCAAGTTGGCCAAACAAAACCCAAATATCGGAGAAGAAATGCGAGGCTATAATCAATCGTGCATATAAGTGATCAAAGAAGACTCAAATAACTTTCATGGATAAAAACATAGATCTGATCATAAACTCAAGGTTCATCGGATCCCAACAAACACACCGCCAAAAGACTTACATCATATGGATCTCCAAGAGACCATTATATTGATAATCAAGAGAGACATGAAGTCATCTAGCTACTAACTAAGGACCTGTAGGTCTACAAACAACTACTCACGCATCATAGGAGAGGCACCAATGGAAGTGGTGAACCCCTCCATGACGGTGTCTAGATTGGATCTGGTGGTTCTAGACTCCGCGCTGGCTGGATCAATATTTCGTCGCCTCCTGTAGGGTTTCTGGAATATTTGGGTATTTATAGAGCAAAGAGGCGGTTCGGGGGGCACCCGAGGGGGGCAGCACCCACCTGGGCGCGCCCGGGCCTCCTAGCGCGCCCTGGTGGGTGCTGGTCCCCTCAAGCAGCCCCCAGGTGCTTCCTTGGCCCACTAGCTTTCTTCTGGCCCAAAAAACATTGTCCAAGAGTTTCGTTGCGTTTGGACTCCGTTCAATATTAATTTCCTGCGATGTAAAAAAACATGCAGAAAACAACAACTGGCACTAGGCACTATGTCAATAGGTTAGTACCAAAAAATGGTATAGAATGGCTATAAAATGATTGTAAAACATCCAAGAATGATAATATAACAACAGGGAACAATAAAAAATTATAGATACGTTGGAGACGTATCAGTGAGGTCGCCCATAGTGGCTACAGGGCAGTTCACCTGCTCCATACACTACTACAGGGGCGGTACCTCATCCCTACCCACTCGGTACGAGGGAAGAAACATGTGAGTACCCACGGTGCAATACGCTTCCTCGGGGATCCATGCACGTACAAGCGTGCCATGAGCGGCCATGTCACACCGGTGCACGCTAGGGCTGGCCTGCCCAATGTTTTATTCAACCAATGGGGGTCTCTGCGAGGGCCCTCGAAGGGTAGTATAAATAGGGAAAGGTTGTGTCCTCGCACGAGAGGACGCAAGTCACAAGGCAACACAAGACATACATTGTAGCCAGCTATCATATGAAATGAAGAGAACATGTAGGAGTAGGGTATTACACCAACATGGGGGCCTGAACCTGGGTACTTCTAGCATGTTCTTCTCTCGGTTCTTCCTCTCTCGAGCCACCATGACCTAGGAAACTAGACGTGGTCAGTCCCTGGCCGAACTCACAAAGGGTTGTAGCTGATAACCCAATGTCCAGTTCTTAGACACTGACACCCCCAGTCGAGGTTCTTGTTTGCTAAAGAGGCTAGTCTCCTCAATGGTTCCTTCGAGAAGGAGGGAGACCCCTCGTAGCTCCCCATGGAGGGACTCGCCACGTAAAAACACTTATGTTTCCAGAACTTCATCGTTTCGATGAAGTTTCCCTCAGGCCAAAACACATTTGTGAGCCAGCTAATCGTAGTCTCACCACGCTCTGCGAGCTGGGGGCCTCTGTTGTGCGGCTTAACACGGAACACCTTTAGCCATAGCCCGAAGTGGGGCTCAAAGCGAAGGAAGGCCTCACAAAAGATTATGAAGGTGGCTATGTGGAGAGAGTTTGGGGTTAGATGATGAAAATCGAGCCCATAGTAGAACATAAGACCCCAAGCAAAGGGGTGGAGGAGAAAACCCAGACCTCGGATGAGGTTGAAAATAAAAACTACCTGCTCCCCTTAGCGAGGAGCAGGGGTGGCGGACGTTGATCAGTTTGCGCCCTCCTCTATGGGAGATCGGCACCTGACCATGGTAGGAAGATCCCGTCAGCTTTGAGCTTGAAGATGGTGCCGACGGTGACGGTGGAGCATAACCACTACCCCTTTGCCGGTAGCTTTGGCCTCGGTACCCTTCCCCGCACTAGCCATCTTGTGCAAGGGAAAAGAAGAACAAAAGGGGCAAGAGCTAGAAGTGGATCTCGAAGCACTTGGGCTTGCGGCAGGTTCCTGGCGCTAGGGCGAGAGATGAGAGTGTGAGTAAAATTGGTTTATCACCCCCCTTTATAGACAGTCAAAGACCAGGGGTCGCCTCACCACAGGGAACAAATTGCCGCTTCCTGATGCGTCGTGTAGTCTATGCGCGTGAATATTAAGGCATGTGTGTTGATGACACCTCTAGAAATCCAGAAGCACGATCTCTTTGGCAGGATGTAAAGAGGACTAAGGACATGTTTCTCGTTTATGGAAGTGCCGAAGAGCTCGTCGATTCGGATGACTCAAAGTCTCAGACCGAATACATATATATTTTGAATAGTGGAGCGGTCAGTAGGTGCAGTTCCAAGAAAATAATCGTAGCGGGATCTACATGTGAAGCGGAGTATATAGTTGCTTCAGAAGCAGCACAACAAGTAGTCTGGATGAAGGAGTTCATGTCCAATCTAGGATTTGTCCTATGACTCTCTTTTGTGACAACACACGCGCCATTGCCATTGCCATTGAGCCAAGGTTTCACAAGAAGACCAAGCACATCAAGAGCCACTTCAACTCCATTTGTAATTACATTAAGGATGGAGACATAGATATTTGCAAAGTACATACAGATCTGAATGTGTCAGACCCCCTGACTAAACCTCTTCCATGAGCAAAACATGATCAACACCAGAACTCTATGGGTGTTATATTCATTCTGATGTAAACTAGATTATTGATTCTAGTGCAAGTGGGAGACTGTTGTAAATATGTCCTAGAAGCAATAATAAACTGGTTATCATCATATTTCCTTGTTCATGATAAATGTTTATTATTCATGCTAGGAGTGTATTGACCGGAAACTTAAATACATGTGTGAGTACATAAACAACACTGTGTCCTTAGTAGGCGTCTACTAGACCAGCTCATTGATCAGAGATGGTTAATGTTTCCTAACCATGGACATGAGTTATCATTTGATAACAGTATCACATCATTAGGAGAATGATGTGATGGACATACCCAACCGTAAGCTTAGAATCAGATCGTATCACTTAGTTATTTGCTACAACTTTCTTCATGTCAAGTATTTGTTCTTAGACCATGAGATCATGTCACTCCCATATACCAGAGGAATACCTTGTGTGCTATCAAACGTCACTGCCTAACTGGATGATCATAAAGGTGCTCTATAGGTATCTCCGAAGGTGTCTGTTGGGTTGCATGGACCGAGACTGGGATTTGTCACTCCGTGTGACGGAAAGATATCTCTGGGCCCTCTCAGTAATACAACATCACAAGAAGCTTCATGTGACTAATGAGTTTAGTCACGGGATCCTATATTGTGGAACGAGTAAAGAGACTTGCCGGTAACGAGATTGAACTAGGTATGGAGATACACACGACCGAATCTCGGGTAAGTAACATATCCCTGGAAAAAGGGGATTGTATACGGGATTGTCTGAATCATCGACATCGTGGTTCAACCTATAAAGATCTTTGTTGATATGTGGGAATCAATAGGACATCTAGGCCCCGCTATTGATTATTGTCGGGAGAGGTGTCTCGGTCATGTCTGCATGTTCCCGAACCCGGAGGGTCGCACGCTTAACATTCGGTAGCGCTAGGGTAGTATTGAGATATTAACAGTGAAAAGTCTGAAGGATGTTTAGGGTCCCATATGGGATTTGGGATACCATGAGGAGCTCCGTAATAGCCCTGAGGTAAAGATTGATATATGGGAAGATATATTTTGGTCACCGGAAAAGTTTCGGGTTTTGATGGCAGGGTGTCGGGAGTCCTGAAAGGGTTCCGGATGTCCACCTGCCCGAGGGGGGCACATGGGCTATAGGGGGTGCGCCCTGGCCTAGTTGGGCCAGGCGCACCAGCCCCCAAGGGCCCATGCGCCTAGAGTTGGGGGGGGCTAGATGGAGGCGCCCCGCTTGGCTTGCGAGGCACTCCACCCTTGGCCGACACCCCCCTCCCTTGGAGGAGGGGGTCTAGGGCCAGCACCCTCCCTCGCCCCTATAAATAGTGGGGAGGCGCAGGGGGGCTGCACCCATCCATCTCTGACCTCCGTCTCTCCCAGCTCCTCCCACCATTTTCTGGCACACGCTTGGTGAAGATCTGCCTAAATTCCCCTGCCACCACCACCACCATACCGCCGTGCTGGTTCGGATCTCACCTACCTACTCTCCCTCACTTGCTGGATCAGGAAGGGGATGACGCCATCGAGCTGAACATGTGCTAATCTCGGAGTTGCCGTCAGTTCGACACTATATCAGATCGGATCGCGATTGGATCATGAAGAGTACGACTACATCAACCATGTTACATACGCTAACGCTTTCGATCTACAAGGGTACATAGACACACTCTCCTCTCATTGTTATGCATCTCCTATATTAGATCTTGGGTGTTCATAGGATTTTTTTGATTTTTCATGCTTCGTTCTCCATTAGTATCATATTAACAATTGAACTAGCATCAATCATATCATATTCAACAATTGTAAATAAATCTATAACAAAATATATAATCAACAATACTGGAATATGCAAATGAATCTACATTAACCATTGAACCAACATCAATCATATCATATTCAACCATTTTACTATATGCATATGAATCAACATCCATCATTTTCAACCAAATCAATCATATTTATCCTACCTCAATCATATTCAACCACATCAATCATACTAACCAAACATCAATGAACCATTCAAAAATAAACATGAACTAGGGTTCATCTTCAAACTAGATAAAAATAAACTAGTCACTATGAAATGAGCTAGGGTTCATCTTCAACCACATACATCATATTGAATCAAACTAAAAATACCTATGATCAATAAAAAATAATAAGTACTAGATGAAATAGGGTACAACTTGTGCCAAAATAATGCGTCAAAATGAAACTTCTTGACTAAAACTACTCGGAGGGATTGAGAGAGCTTACTTCTCTCGCTTTGGAGCCATCTCGATCCGCAAAAATGACAGAGAAACAAAGGAGATGGAGAGGGTAGTGGAAGGGATGAGAGAGGGAACTCCTCTATGTTCTTGCGGTAGCCGCGGCAGGCAGAAGATGTGGCTGTGTTCCTGAGTGGGACCCACAAGCTAGCCGCGCTGCTTATAACTGTTCGCCACTGATACGTCTCCATCGTATCTATAATTTTTGATTGTTTCATGCCAATATTCTACAACTTTCATATACTTTCCGCAACTTTTTGTATTATTTTGGGACTAACATATTGGTCCAGTGACCAGTGCAGTTCCTGTTTGTTGCATGTTTTTTGTTTTGCAGAATATCCATACCAAACAAAGTCTAAAAGCAATAAAAATTTACGGAGATTTATTTTGGAATATTTATGATTTTTTTCGAAAAAGAATCAACGCGAGACGATGCCCGAGGGGGCCACAAGCCCTAGGGGCGTGCCCCAACCCAGGGCGCGGCCAGGAGGCTTGTGGGCCCCCTGTAAGGCGTTGGCGCCCTTCTTTCGTCGCAAGAAAGATAATATCCGGATAAACATCGTGTTAAAATTTCAGCGCAATCGGAGTTATGGATCTCCGGGAATTTAAGAAACGGTGAAAGGCTAGAATCTGGGGACGCAGAAATAGAAGGAAACAAACTGAGAAAGAGAGATTGAATCTCAGAGGGGCTCCCGGCCCTCCGCCGCCATGGAGGCCATGGACCAAAGGGGAAACCTTCCTCCCATCTAGGGGGAGGTTAAATAAGAAGAAGAAGGAGGGGGGCTCTCTCCCCTCTCTCACAGTGGCGTTGGAATGCCGTCGGGGCAATCATTATGTGATGCCAATCCACTCCAACAACTCCGTCATCTTCATCAACATCTCCATCACCCTCCCCCATCTATCTATAACAGTCCACTTTCCCGCAACCCGTTGTACCCTCTACTTGAACATGGTGCTTTATGCTTCATACTATTATCCAATGATATGTTGACATCCTATGATGTCTGAGTAGAATTTTGTTGTCCTATCGGGTAATTGATGAATTGCTATGAATGGTTTAATTTGCTTGTGGTTATGTTGCTGTCCTTTGGTGCCCATCATATGAGCGTGCGTGTGGATCACACCATAGGGTTAGTTTTATGTTGATAGGACTATGCATTAGAGGGCAAGGGTGACAGCAGCTTCAGCCTACCATAGAAATTGATTCATACGGGATTGAAGGGGGACCAATATATATCTTAATGCTATGGTTGGGTTTTACCTTAATGAACTTTAGTAGTTGCGAATGCTTGATAATAGTTCCAATCATAAGTGCATGGAATTCCAAGTAAGGGACGACATGCTAGCAGTGGCCTCTCCCACATAAAAATTTGCTATCGGTCTAGTACCGTAGTCAATTGCTAAGGGACAATTCCGCAAACCCTACCACCACCAGTCCACACTCGTTATACCAAGTTAATTATTTATTTATTTAAACAACCCCTAACTTTTATTTATGTGCTCTTTATTATCTTGCAAACTTATCCCGTTACACCTACAAAGTACTTCTACTTTCATACTTGTTCTAGGTAAAGCGAACATTAAGCGTGCGTAGACTTGTATCATTCTACCTTTAGCTCCTCGTTGGGTTCGACACTCTTACTTATCAAGAAAGGCTACAATTGATCCCCTATATTTGTGTGTTATCAAGACCTTTTTCTAGCGCCGTTGCCGGGGAGCAATACCGTGGGGTGAGTATTCTCATGTGTCCTTGTTCGCTTTATCACTAAGTAGATTTTACTCTCTGTTCTAAGTTGTTCTTTATCTTTAGTTATGGATATGGAACACGAAATACCAAAAAATAGGTGTACTTGCTACTCATGGAGATGGGGAACCTCCTAAAACCCTTGATGCTCATTATGTGAAAATATTGAACACTACTTTGATAATCCGGAGGAAACCCCGTTCAACTTGATAATGGGAGACACGTTGGACAACGTGAATACTTTAGGGATTATCGCTTGACACAAAAAGGGAAACTCTTATGGGATGAAATTGAAATGTTGCATTGGTATCCTTGGGATTTATGCTTAAGATATGATTATACTTGTTGCTCTAAGATGAAGGCTAAACACCTTCCCTTTTCATGTGAATTTAATGAAAATGAAACATTAGCTTCTTATGTTAATGGTATATATGATTACTATGATGTGGAACGAATAAAAGGATTTGTTGCTTTTAAGGGTGATTATGAAATTGAATCTTTGTTTGAAAAGTATGAAGATTGTGATGATGCTATTTACAGACCTGAAAATTTTGCTATACTTAAATATTACTATGAGAAATATAAATACAATGCCCATATTGATGAATTTATTGAGAAAGTCTCTGCTGTCCAAGAAGAGACTAATATTTTGCAAGAATCTATGGAAGAAGAAATTGCTGAAATTGTGAGCTCATTAGATGAAAAAGATTATGAGGAGAGCGAAGAACAAAAGGAGGAAGAGCGGATTAGCTACCCGTGCCCACCTTCTAATGAGAGAAACTCTTCAATCTCATACATTGTTTAATTTCCCTTCGTGCTTACCGAAGGATGGTTGCTATGATCCCGTTGATTCATTTGAAATATCCCTTTTTATGAAATTGATGCTTGCTATGCTTGTGGCCAAGATGCCAATATGAATTATTCTTATGGATATGAACTTGCTATAGTTCCTTATGTTAAGAATGAAATTGTTGTTATTGCATCATACATGATAGTCCTATTATCTTTTTGAATTCTCCCAACTACACTATATTAGAGAAGTTTGCGATTATTAAGGATTGTATTATGGGTTGCATTTTACCATTACACATGATGATTTTGATGAGTATAATATGCATGTGCTTGCTGCTCCTACTTGCAATTATTATGAGAGAGGAACCACATCTCAACCTCTCTATGTTTCCAACATGATAAAATTGCAAGAAACTGTTTATGCTATGCATTAGCCTTTACTATGTGTGAATGAATTGTTCTTTTATGACATGCCGATGCATAGGAAGAGAGTAAAAGTTAGACTTCATTGTTGCATGATATATGTTACTTTGTGCTCACTACTAAATTACAAATCATTGCCAATTAAAATCGGCTTTGATATACCTTGGGATCCGGGTGGATCCATTACTTGAGCACTTTATGCCTAGCTTAATGGCTTTAAAGAAAGCGCTGCTAGAGAGACAACCCGGAAGTTTTAGATAGTCATTTTATTCTGTTGTGTGCTTTTATAACGTTTTAAAAACAAAAAAATATAGAGGGGAACCTAAAACTTTACAAAAATAAAAGTGAAAGTGAGAAAGACGAACACCTTTAAAGTGGGGGACGTTCTTGAACTTTGTTCATGCCCATGGAAACTTTGTGAATCTCGATTACATAAACTTTTCAACAAAAACTAATTATCCCCTTGTAAAAATTCATTGTATTAGAAAAATAATGTGCCAAGATTTGCCTTAGGATGATTAGATTGCTTGTTTGGTATGCGCAGTGCAAAAACAGAAACTTTGGCTGTAGTGTGTGAATTTACATTTTTACTGGAAGGTCAAAAGTTTCTGAAATTTTTACAGAATACTACTATGCAAATTGTTTATTTTGTCCTACTTTTTCATAATTGTTGGAGTTAGATAAGTATGGTAAATGTTCAGATTGCTACCGACTGTCCCGTTTTTGACAGATTCTATTTGTGATGCATTGTTTTGCGTTTTTTGATGGAACTATGGATTGTATCGTTGGTATAAGACATGGAGAAGTTAGAATCAGTAGGTATAATGCAAAAAATAAAACATGAATGGGTTTGCAATAGTACTTAAAGTGGTGATTTGCTTTATTATACTAACGGATCTCACGAGGGTTTTATTAAGTTTTGTGTGATTGAAGTTTTCAAGTTTTGGGTGAGATCATTGTGGATGAAGGAATAAGGAGTGGCAAGAGCCTAAGCTTGGGGATGCCTGAGGCACCCCAAGGTAATATTCAAGGACTCCCAAGCAACTAAGCTTGGGGATGCCCCAGAAGGCATCCCCTCTTTCTTCTAACGACCATCGATAATTTTACTTCGAGCTATATTTTTATTCGTTACATGATATGCGCAAATTCTGGGACCATATTTTGTTTTTATTTTTTTTCCTTTTTATTTTATGCACCATGATGGTATGAGATAGTCCTTGCTTGCTTTATAGAATGCTTCATGTGCTTCACTTATATCATTTGAAGTTTGGATTGCCTGTTTCTCTACACATAGAAAACCACCATTTGTAGAATGCTCTTTTGCTTCACTTATATTTGCTAGAGTGTGGGCATATCTTTTGTAGAAATAATTAAACTCTCGTGCTTCACTTATATCTATTTAGAGAGTTAACAGGAATTGGCCATTCACATGGTTAGTCATAAAATCCTACATAAACTTGTAGATCACTGAGTATGATATGTTTGATTCCTTGCAATAGTTTTGCGATATTGAGGTGGTAATATGGGGGCATTCTAGTAAAAGAATTAAAGATGAGTATTAATAATAGTGTTAAGGGAAGTAAGTCTTTACACAAGTAAATCCTCACACAGGTGGTGGCCGCTGACATTAGCGGTGAGGTCGGAGCATAATTTATCCTTGATTGAAATCTTTTGTGCTGTTTGAATCGGGGGTGCGCAATGGTTAACTCCTACCAACCTTCCCCCTAGGGACATGTGAGTAGTACTTTGCTTCAAGGGCTAATAAAATGTTCACAATAAGTATATGAGTTCTTTATGATTAATGGTGAGTCCATGGATTATATGCACTCTCACCTTTCCGCCATTGCGAGCCTCTCTAGTACCGTGCAACTTTCGCCGGTGCATAAACCCTCCTTATACCTTCCTCAAAACAACCACCATACCTACTGAGGGAGTCCTGGATTAGGGGGTGTCTGGATGGCCGGACTATGACCTTTGGCCGGACTCCTGGATTATGAAGATACAAGATTGAAGACTTTGTCCCGTGTCCAGATGGGACTTTCCTTGGCGTGGAAGGCAAGCTTGGCGATACGGATATGTAGATCTCCTACCATTGTAACCGACTTTGTGTAACCCTAACCCTCTTCGGTGCCTATATAAACCGGAGGGTTTTAGTCCGTAGGACGAACAACAATCATACCATAGGCTAGATTCTAGGGTTTAGCCTCTCTGATCTCGTGGTAGATCTACTCTTGTACTACCCATATCATCAATATTAATCAAGGAGTAGGGTTTTACCTCCATCGAGAGGGCCCGAACCTGGGTAAAAACATCGTGTCTCTTGTCTCCTGTTACTATCCGCCTAGACGCACAGTTCGGGACCCCCTACCCGAGATCCGCCGGTTTTGACACCGACATTGGTGCTTTCATTGAGAGTTCCTCTGTGTCGTCATCTTTAGGCCCGATGGCTCCTCCGATCATCAACAACAATGCGGTCCATGGTGAGACTTTTCTCCCCGGACAGATCTTCGTATTCGGCGGCTTTGCACTACGGGCTAATTCGCTTGGCCATCTGGAGCAGATTGAAAGCTACGCCCCTGGCCATCAGGTCAGATTTTGGAAGTTTGAACTATACGGCTGACGTCCGCGGAGACTTGATCTTTGACGGGTTCGAGCTACAGCCAAGCGCGCCGCACTGTCACGATGGGCGTGATCTAGCTCTGCCGCCGGATAGTGCCCTGGAGGCCGCACAAGTGTCTGCTCCGACCCTTAGCTCGGAGCCGACTGCGCCGATCGAGGACGGGTGGCTGGACACCGCCTCGGGGGCTGCTATCTCTACGGAGATTGAGCCGAACACCAACCCTGTCCTTGCGGCTCGTGACTCAAGGTGCCGGACTCCTCTCCGGACTCCAAACCTTCCGCGCCCCTGCCAATCGAATCCGATTGGGCGCCGATCATGGAGTTCACTGCCGCGGACATCTTTCAGCACTCGCGCTTTGGCGACATCCTGAATTCGCTAAAGTCTCTCTCTTTATCAGGAGAGCCCTGGTCGGATTATGGTCAGGAAGGTTGGGATGCGGACGACAAAGAAATTCAATACCCACCCACCACCCACTTCGTAGCCACTGTCGATGATTTAACCGACATGCTCTACTTCGACTCCGAAGACATCGACGGTATGGACGACGATGCTGGAGACGACCAAGAACCAGCGCCTACAGGGCACTGGAAGGCCACCTCATGATACGACATATACATGGTGGACATACCAAAAGATGGGAATGGCGATGGAACAACGGAGGATGACCCCTCCAAGAAACAGCCTAAGCACCGACGTCAGCGGCGCCGCTCTAAATCCCACCACAGCAAAAATGGTGATTCCGGCACCGGAGACAATAACACCCCGGACAGTGCCGAAGACAACCCCCTCCAGCAGGATTCAGCGCAGGAGGATGGAGAAGCCAGCCCTCATGAGAGAGCGGCAGACAGAGAGGTAGAGGACGATAATTACATGCCTCCCTCCGAAGACGAGGCAAGCCTCGACAACGACGAATTTGTCGTGCCTGAGGATCCCGTCGAACAGGAGCGTTTCAAACGCAGGCTTATGGCCACGACAAGCAGCCTCAAGAAAAAGCAGCAACAGCTTAGAGCTGACCAAGATTTGCTAGCCGACAGATGGACTGAAGTCCTGGCGGCCGAAGAGTACGAACTCGAACGCCCCTCCAAGAGCTACCCAAAATGCAGGCTGCTACCCCGATTAGAGGAGGAAGCACCTAAACCTACATCATCAGTGCATGATACGGCCGACCGGCCACCTCGTGGCCGCGACAGAGAGGCCTCTCGGCCCTCCACTCAAGCCACACCCCGGCGCCGCTCAAAAAATACCAAAGCATGGGGAAGTGCGCCAGACTTGCGAGATATATTGGAGGACAGGGCAAGGCAACCAAGATCGATCAACGGATCGCGTGGGCGCCCCACTACACGTGACGATAACCGTCACGCCGGATATGGCAATTCCGGCCGGGCCGAACACAGTAGACAAAGCTCATTTGAGCTGCGTCATGATATAGCCCAATACAGAGGTGCCACACACCTGCTATGCTTCACAGACGAAGTGATGGATCATAAAATCCCTGAGGGTTTCAAACCCGTAAACATTGAATCATACAATGGCACAACAGATCCAGTGGTCTGGATCGAGGACTATCTCCTTCACATCCACATGGCCCGCGGTGATGACCTACACGCCATCAAATACCTCCCACTCAAGCTTAAAGGACCAGCTCGGCATTGGCTTAACAGCTTGCTGAAGGAAATATGCCCTAGAGGCAATAATAAAGTTATTATTTATTTCCTTATTTCATGATAAATGTTTATCATTCGTGCTAGAATTGTATTAACCGGAAACATGATACATGTGTGAATGCATAGACAAAACATTATGTCACTAGTATGCCTCTACTAGACTAGCTTGTTAATCAAAGATGGTTATGTTTCCTGACCATGAACAAAGAGTTGTTATTTGATTAACGAGGTCACATCATTAGTAGAATGATCTGATTGACATGACCCATTCCATTAGCTTAGCACACGATCGTTTAGTATGTTGCTACTGCTTTTATCCATGACTTATACATGTTCCTGTAACTATGAGATTATGCAACTCCGTTTACGGAGGAACACTTTGGTGCTACCAAAGCGCCACAACGAATCGGGTGATTATAAAGGAGTACTACAGTGTCTCCAAAGGCAGATGTTGGGTTGGCGTATTTGAGATTAGGTTTTGTCACTCCGATTGTCGGAGAGGTATCTCTGGGCCCTCTCGGTAATGCACATCATTGAAGCCTTGCAAGCACTACAACTAAAGAGTTAGTTGTGAGATGATGTATTACTGAGCGAGTAAAGAGACTTGCGGTAACGAGATTGAACTAGGTATTGGATACCGACGATCGAATCTCGGGCAAGTAACATACCGATGACAAAGGGAACAACGTATGTTGTTATGCGGTCCGACCGATAAAGATCTTCGTAGAATATGTAGGAGCCAATATGGGCATCCAGGTCCGCTATTGGTTATTGACCGGAAACGTGTCTCGGTCATGTCTACATAGTTCTCGAACCCGTAGGGTCCGCACGCTTAACGTTTCGTTGACGATATAGTATTATATGAGTTATGTATGTTGGTGACCGAATGTTGTTCGGAGTCCCGGATGAGATCACGGACATGACGAGGAGCTCCGGAATGGTCCGGAGGTAAAGATTCATATATTGGATGATATGGTTTGGCCAAGGGGTCAGTCCCACGAGGCTATAAGTCGGTGCAAAAGGAGTTTTGCGGAGGCCAGGGGCCAAACGCCGGAGACCCTGGCGTCTGGCCCTGGGCCAGACGCCGAGGCCCATGGCGTCTGGGCCAGACGCCAAGGATTGTGGCGTTTGGTCCGGAGTCCAGTGGGACTCTTGCCTTTCGGGCAAAACCGACTTTGAGGAGGCTTTTGCTCCAAGTTTCGACCCCAGGGCTCAACATATAAATAGAGGGGCAGGGCTAGCACCAAAGACACATCAAGAAACACCAAGCCGTGTGCCGGCAACCCCGTCCCCTCTAGTTTATCCTCCGTCATAGTTTCCGTAGTGCTTAGGCGAAGCCCTGCGGAGATTGTTCTTCACCAACACCGTCACCACGCCGTCGTGCTGCCGGAACTCATCTACTACCTCGCCCGTCTTCGTTGGATCGAGAAGGCGAGGACGTCATCGAGCTGAACGTGTGCAGAACTCGGAGGTGCCGTGCGTTCGGTACTTGGATCGGTCGGATCGTGAAGACGTACGACTACATCAACCGCGTTGATAAACGCTTCCGCTTAGCGATCTTCAAGGGTATGAAGATACACTCCCCTTCTTGTTGCTATACATCACCATGATCTTGCGTGTGCGTAGGAAAATTTTTGAAATTACTACGTTCCCCAACAGTGGTATCAGAGCCTAGGTTTTTTCTATGGTTTGATGTTTTGCACGAGTAGAACACAAGTGAGTTGTGGGCGATACAAGTCATACTACCTACCAGCATGTCATACTTTGGTTCAGCGGTATTGTGAGATGAAGCGGCCCGGACCGACATTACGCGTACGCTTACGCGAGACTGGTTTCACCGCTACGAGCACTCGTTGCTTAAAGGTGACTGGCGGGTGTCTGTCTCTCTCACTTTAGTTGAACTGAGTGTGGCTCGCCCGGTCCTTGAGAAGGTTAAACGGAGTCTATTTGTGAAGTATCGTTGTGGTTTTGATGCGAGGTGAGACTGGTTCTTGCTTAAGCCCGTAGCAGCCACGTAAAATTTGCAACAACAAAGTAGAGGACGTCTAACTTGTTTTTGCAGGGCATGTTGTGATGTGATATGGTCAAGGCGTGATGCTATATTTTATTGTATGAGATGATCATGTTTTGTAACGAAGTTATCGGCAATCGGCAGGAGCCATATGGTTGTCGCTTATTGTATGAAATGCAATCGCTCGTAATGCTTTACTTTATCACTAAGCGGTAGCGATAGTCGAGAAGCATAAGATTGGCGAGGCGACAACGATGCTACGATGGAGATCAAGGTGTCGCGCCGGTGGCGATGGTGATCATGATGGTGCTGCGGAGATGGAGATCACGAAGCACGTGCGATGATGACCATATCATATCACTTATATTGATTTGCATGTGATGTTTATCTTTTATGCATCTTATCTTGCTTTGATTGACGCTAGCATTATAAGATGATCTCTCACTAAATTATCAAGAAGTGTTCTCCCTGAGTATGCACCGTTGCCAAAGTTCGTCGTGCCCAGACACCACGTGATGATCGGGTGTGATAAGCTCTACGTCCATCTACAACGGGTGTAAGCCAGTTTTGCACACGCAGAATACTCAGGTTATACTTGACGAGCCTAGCATATGCAGATATGGCCTCGGAACACGGAGACCGAAAGGTCGAGCGTGAATCATATAGTAGATATGATCAACATAAGATGTTCACCATTGAAAACTACTCCATCTCACGTGATGATCGGTTATGGTTTAGTTGATTTGGATCACGTGATCACTTAGATGACTAGAGAGATGTCTGTCTAAGTGGGAGTTCTTAAGTAATATGATTAATTGAACTTAAATTTATCATGAACTTAGTCCTGGTAGTATTTTGAAAATTATGTTGTAGATCAATAGCTCGCGTTGTTCCTTTCATATGTTTGTTTTTGATATGTTCCTAGAAAATTGTGTTGAAAAATGTTAGTAGCAATGATGCGGATTCGATCCGTGATCGGAGGTTTATCCTCATTGCTGCATGAAGAATTATGTCCTTAATGCACCGCTAGGTGACGGACCTATTGCAGGAGCGGATGCAAGCGTTATGAGCGTTTGGCTAGCTCAATATGATGACTACTAGATAGTTTAAGTGCACCATGCTTAACAGCTTAGAATCGGGACTTCAAAGATGTTTTGAACATCATGGACCATATGAGATGTTCCAGAATTGAAGTTAATATTTCAAGCAAATACCGAGTTGAGAGATATGAAATCTTCAACAAGTTCTATAGCTAAAAGATGGAGGAGAATCGCTCAACTAGTGAGCATGTGCTCAGATTGTCTGGGTACTTCAATCGCTTGAATCAAGTGGGAGTTAATCTTCCAGATAAGATATCGATTGACATAATTCTCTAGTCACCATCACCAAGTTAGTAGAACTTCGTGATGAACTATAGTATGCAAGGGATGATGAAAATGATTCCCGATTTTTTCATGATGATGAAATCGATGAAGGTAGAAATCAAGAAAGAGCATCAAGTGTTGATGGTTGACAAGATCACTAGTTTCAAGAAAAGGGCAAAGGGAAAGAAAGGGGAACTTCAAGTAGAAAGACAAGCAAGTTGTCACTCCCGCGAAGAAGCTCCAAGCCGGACCAAAGCCTGAAACTGAGTGCTTACACTGCAAAGGAAATGGTCACTGGAAAGCGGAAATGCCCTGAATATTTGGTGGATAAGAAGGATGGCAAAGTAAACAAAGGTATATTTGATATACATGTTATTGATGTGTACTTTACTAGTGTTTATAGCAACCCCTCGGTATTTGGTACTGGTTCGGTTACTAAGAGTAGTAACTCAAAGCAGGAGTTGCGAATAAATGTAAACTAGTTAAGGGTGAAGTGACGATGTGTGTTGAAAGTAGTTTCAAGATTGATATGATCATCATCGCACACTCCCTATACTTTCGGGATTAGTGTTGAACCTAAATAAATGTTATTTGGTGTTTGCATTGAGCATGAATATGATTTGATCATGTTTATTGCAATACGGTTATTCATTTAAGTAAGAGAATAAACTGTTATTCTGTTTACATGAATAAGACCTTATATGGTTACACACCCAATGAAAATGGTTCATTGGATCTCGATCGTAGTGATACACATATTCATAATATTGAAACCAAAAGATGCAAAGTTAATAATGATAGTGCAACTTATTTGTGTAATCGCCGTTTAGGTCATATTGGTGTAAAGCGCATGAAGAAAACTCCATCTTGATGGGATTTTGGAATCACTTGATTATGAATCACTTGATGCTTGCGAACCGTGCCTTTTGGGCAAGATGACTAAAATTCCGTTCTCCGGAACAATGGAACAAGCGACTGACTTATTGGAAATAATACATACCGATGTATGCGATCCAATGAGTGTTGATGCTCGTGGCAAGTATCATTATTTTCTGACCTTCACAAGATGATTTGAGCAGATATGGGTATATCTACTTAATGAAACATAAGTCTGAAACATTTGAAAAGTTCAAAGAATTTCAGAGTGAAGTGGAAAATCATCGTAACAAGAAGATAAAGTTTCTGCGATCTGATCGTGGAGATGAATATTTGAGTTACGAGTTTGGTCTTCAATTAAAACAATGTGGAATAGTTTCACAGCTCACGCTACCTGGAACACCACAATGTTATGGTGTGTCCAAACATCGTAACCGCACTTTATTGGATATAGTGCAATCTATGATGTTTCTTACTGATTTACCAATATCGTTTTGGGATCAATCATTAGAGACAGCTGCATTCACGTTAAATAGGGCACCATCTAAATACATTGAGACGACACTATATGAACTGTGGTTTAGCAAGAAACCAAAGTTGTCGTTTCTTAAAGTTTGGGGCTGCGATGCTTATGTGAAAAAGTTTCATCCTGATAAGCTCAAACCCAAATCGGAGAAGTGCGTCTTCATAGAATACCCAAAGGAAATTGTTGGGTACACCTTCTATCACAGATCCGAAGGCAAAACATTCGTTGCTAATTAATGGATCCTTTCTAGAGAAGGAGTTTCTCTCGAAAGAAGTGAGTGGGAGGAAAGTAGAACTTGATGAGGTAATTGTACCTTCTCCCTTACTTGAAAGTAGTACGTCGCAGAAACCGGTTTCTGAGACATCTACACCAAGTAGTGAGGAAGTTGATGATGTTGATCATGAAACTTCAGATCAAGTTACTGCAAAACCTCGTAGATCAACCAGAGTAAGATCCGCACTGAGTGGTACGGTAATCCTGTTCGGAAATCATGCTACTAGATCATGATGAACCTACGAACTATGAAGAAGCGATGGTGAGCCCAGATTCCGCAAAATGGCTTGAGGCCATGAAATCGAGATGGGATCCATGTATGAAAACAAAGTATGGACTTTGGTTGACTTGCCCGAGGGTAGGCAAGCAATAGAAAACAAGTGGATCTTCAAGAAGAAGACCGACGCGACGGTAATATTATCGTCTACAAAGCTCGACTTGTCGCAAAGGGTTTTCGACAAGTTCAAGGGATTGACTACGATGAGACCTTCTCACCCGTAGCGATGCTTAAGTCTGTCCGAATCATGTTAGCAATTGCCGCATTTTATGATTATGAAATTTGGCAAATGGATGTAAAGACGCATTCCTGAATGGATTTCTGGAAGAAGAGTTGTATATGATGCAACCAGAAGGTTTTGTCGATCCAAAGGGGGCTAACAAAGTGTGCAAGCTCCAGCGATCCATTTATGGACTGGTGCAAGCATCTCGGAGTTGGAATATACGCTTTGATGAGTTGATCAAAGCATATAGTTTTATCTGAGACTTACGGTGAAGCTGTATTTACTAAAAAGTGAGTGGGAGCACTACAGCATTTCGATAAGTATATGTGAATGACATATTGTAGATCGGAAATAATGTAGAATTATTCGCAAAGCATAAAGAAGTGTTTGAAAGGAGTTTTTCAAAGAAAGACCTCGGTAAAGCTACTTACATATTGAGCATCAAGATCTATAGAGATAGATCAAGACGCTTGATAAGTTTTTCAATTAGTACATACCTTGACAAGATTTTGAAGTAGTTCAAAATGGAACAGTCAAAGAAAGAGTTCTTGCATGTGTTACAAGGTGTGAAATTGAGTAAGACTCAAAACCCGACCACGGCAGAAGATAGAAAGAGAATGAAAGTCATTCCCTATGCCTTGGCCATAGGTTCTATAAAGTATGCCATGCTGTGTACCAGATCTATTGTATACCCTGCACTGATTTTGGCAAGAGAGTACAATAGTGATCTAGGAGTAGATCACGGGACAGCGGTCAAAATTATCCTTATTGGAATAAGGATATGTTTCTCGATTATGGAAGTGACAAAAGGTTCGTCGTAAAGGGTTACGTCGATGTAAGTTTTGACACTGATCTGGATGACTCTAAGTCTCGATCTAGATACATATTGAAAGTGGGAGCAATTAGCTAGAGTAGCCGTGCGAGCATTGTAGACATAGAAAAATTGCAAAATACATAACGGATCTGAATGTGAAAGACCCGTTGACTAAGACTCTCTCACAAGCAAAACATGATCACACCTTAGTACTCTTTGGGTGTTAATCACATAGCGATGTGAACTAGATTACTGAATCTAGTAAACCCTTTGGGTGTTGGTCACATGGCGATGTGAACTATGGGTGTTAATCACATGATGATGTGAACTATCGATGTTAATCACATGGTGATGTGATCTAGATTATTGACTCTAGTGCAAGTGGGAGGCTGAAGGAAATATGCCCTAGAGGCAATAATAAAGTTATTATTTATTTCCTTATTTCATGATAAATGTTTATCATTCGTGCTAGAATTGTATTAACGGAAACATGATACATGTGTGAATGCATAGACAAAACATTATGTCACTAGTATGCCTCTACTAGACTAGCTTGTTAATCAAAGATGGTTATGTTTCCGACCATGAACAAAGAGTTGTTATTTGATTAACGAGGTCACATCATTAGTAGAATGATCGATTGACATGACCCATTCCATTAGCTTAGCACACGATCGTTTAGTATGTTGCTCTGCTTTTATCCATGACTTATACATGTTCCTGTAACTATGAGATTATGCAACTCCGTTTACGGAGGAACACTTTGGTGCTACCAAGCGTCACAGCGAATCGGGTGATTATAAAGGAGTACTACAGGTGTCTCCAAAGGCAGATGTTGGGTTGGCGTATTTCGAGATTAGGTTTTGTCACTCCGATTGTCGGAGAGGTATCTCTGGGCCCTCTCGGTAATGCACATCATGAAGCCTTGCAAGCACTACAACTAAAGAGTTAGTTGTGAGATGATGTATTACTGAGCGAGTAAAGAGACTTGCCGTGCGAGATTGAACTAGGTATTGGATACCGACGATCGAATCTCGGGCAAGTAACATACCGATGACAAAGGGAACAACGTATGTTGTTATGCGGTCGACCGATAAAGATCTTCGTAGAATATGTAGGAGCCAATATGGGCATCCAGGTCCCGCTATTGGTTATTGACCGGAAGCGTGTCTCGGTCATGTCTACATAGTTCTCGAACCCGTAGGGTCCATGACGCTTAACGTTTCGTTGGCGATATAGTATTATATGAGTTATGTATGTTGGTGACGAATGTTGTTGAGTCCGGATGAGATCACGGACATGACGAGGAGCTCGGAATGGTCGGAGGTAAAGATTCATATATTGGATGATATGGTTTGGCCAAGGGGTGATCCCACGAGGCTATAAGTCGGTGCAAAAGGAGTTTTATGGAGGCCAGGGCCAAACGCGGAGACCTGGCGTCGGCCTGGGCCGACGCCGAGGCCCATGGCGTCGGGGCGACGCCAAGGATTGTGGCGTTTGGTCACGGAGTCGAGTGGGACTCTTGCCTTTCGGGCAAAACCGACTTTGAGGAGGCTTTTGCTCCAAGTTTCGACCCCAGGGCTCAACATATAAATAGAGGGGCAGGGCTAGCACCAAAGACACATCAAGAAACACCAAGCCGTGTGCCGGCAACCCCGTCCCCTCTAGTTTATCCTCCGTCATAGTTTCCGTAGTGCTTAGGCGAAGCCCTGCGGAGATTGTTCTTCACCAACACCGTCACCACGCCGTCGTGCTGCCGGAACTCATCTACTACCTCGCCCGTCTTGCTGGATCGAGAAGGCGAGGACGTCATCGAGCTGAGCGTGTGCGAACTTCGGAGGTGCCGTCGTTCGGTACTTGGATCGGTCGGATCGTGAAGGCGTCGACTACATCAACGCGTTGATAAGCGCTTCCGCTTAGCGATCTTCAAGGGTATGAAGATACACTCCCCTTCTTGTTGCTATACATCACCATGATCTTGCGTGTGCGTAGGAAAATTTTTGAAATTACTACGTTCCCCAACACTTGCCAGCAGAGTCAATTGGTTGTTGGGAAGACCTGGAAGCCGCATTCCTCGACAATTTCCAGGGCACTTATGTGCGACCACCAGACGCCGATGACCTAAGCCACATAATTCAGCAGCCGGAGGAATCGGCCAGGCAATTCTAGACACAGTTCCTAACCAAGAAAAATCAAATCGTCGACTGTCCGAATGCAGAGGCCCTTGCAGCCTTCAAACATAACATCCGCGACGAGTGGCTCGCCCGGCACCTGGGACAGGAAAAGCCGAAATCCATGGCAGCCCTCACAACACTCATGAACCGCTTTTGCGCGGGAGAGGACAGCTGGCTAGCTCGTAATAACAACATGACCAAGAGCCATGGTAATTCGGATACCAAGGACAGCAATGGCAGGTCATGTCGCAACAAGCACAAGCGCCGCATTAATGGCAATAATGCTGAGGATACGGCAGTCAATGCCGGATTTAGGGGCTCCAAACCCGGTCAACGGAAAAAGCCATTCAAAAGAAATACTCCGGGCCCGTCCAATTTGGACCGAATACTCGATCGCTCATGCTAGATACATGGCACCCCCGAAAAACCAGCCAGCCACACCAACAGGGATTGTTGGGTGTTCAAGCAGGCAGGCAAGTTAAATGTCGAAAACGATGACAAGGGGCTGCATAGCGATGACGAGGAAGAGCCCCGGCCGCTGAACAATAGAGGACAGAAGGGCTTCCCCCCACAAGTGCGGACGGTGAACATGATATACGCAACCCACATACCCAAAAGGGAGTGGAAGCATGCACTTAGGGACGTATATGCGATGGAGCCAGTCACCCCAAAGTTCAACCCGTGGTCCTCCTGCCCGATCACTTTTGATCGAAGGGACCACCCCACTAGCATCCGCCATGGCGGATTCACCGCATTGGTTCTAGACCCAATCATTGACGTATTTCATCTCACGAGTCCACGATGGACGGCGGCAGCAACTGAACCTGCTTTATCGGGATCTGATGCAAAAAATGGGCATAGACCCTCAAGGATTAAACCCACAAAGACGACCTTTAAAGGCATCATACTAGGTGTAGAGGCCAACATGCAGAGCTCGATTACACTTGAAGTGGTCTTGGATCCCGGATGACTTCGAAGCGAGGAGTTAATCTTTGACATAGTCCCGTTCATGGCGGCTATCACGCCTTTGCTCGGACAAACCGCATTTGCAAAGTTCAATGCGGTGCCGCACTATGCATATCTCAAGCTCAAGATGCCAGGCCCTCGAGGAGTCATTACGGTCAACGGAAACACCGAACGCTCTCTCCGAACGGAGGAGCATATGGCGGCCCTCGCGGCGGAAGTAAAAAGTAGCCTTTCAAGGCGATTCTCGAGTTCGGCTGTTAAACGTCCGGACACCGTCAAGCGCGCCCGGAGTAACCTACGACAAGACCGCCTGGCACGTTCCGAGCACGCGTAGAAATGCGCCCCCAACCCCAGCCCTCGCGAAATTGCGAAACTAGTACTACGCGTACATAATTACGCTCTGGAAATACCATGGGCATAGGGGGAGGGGCGCGACCACGGCAGGCCCAGAATGCGGCTCAACCGCACCAGGGGCTGCATATTGTGTCATTCTTTTTTCTTCTTCTTCTTTTCAGGACTCTGTTCTCAAGAAGCCCTGTCCGGCAGTAGAATCGCTGAACACACGATGCAACAGCCAGGGAAGCAGAAAGCTACGTCGAGCGTCCAGGTGGTCTCTATAACGAGTAGTATACTTGTTTCACATATCATCCCGCAGCTCGCTCCTGGAGGGTGACATGTCAAATAGTCCCGTCCCTTGCTTATCGCACTATTTGTATCGTTCTGCTTTTACCGCAGCCTTTTTGAACAAACAATGCATAGCTTATGCCTATTATTGCATTCCTTTTTCTATCCATATATGTTCATTTATGACATGTTGCACCCGTACACTTTGGTACGGCCAAATACACCAGGGGCTTAAGTACCCCAAAATATGGTGTGATAAGTCCGAACACTTTCACAAGTGCGGCACCCCGAACTTATATCATTATATGCATTGGCTCCGAATCATGTCTTGGGTCAATAGTTGGGTTTGCCCGGCTCCCATGTTTTGGTACCTTACACTCCGTTATATCGGCTAAGGTAGCACTGGGAGAACCACTGAGATTGTGCCCCGATTGAGCTGGGTTAAGCACCTCAGTGGAGAAAGCTAAAACTGACCGTCATGATAGGGCGAGAGCCGGTCGCTGTTCAAGAGGTTTTCGAGTCCCTAAAGACTTATGCCGCTTAGAGCGAGGAGTCGGCTTTGTCCGGCCGAGGCGTGGATAGCACCCCGAATTCGGTCTTCCGAATACTAGGGGCTTCGCCGAAATTTAAAATTATAGAACTCTATGGCTAAGTGAGAGTGTTAAAGCATTATAGTCCGGCTGCCTTGTTCATTGCGTTGAGCGCCTCCCTCGAAGGACCCAAGAATGGGAAAAAGAGCGCTCAAGTTTATCCCGAACACCCCAGCACTCGTGGCATGGGGGCAGAAGCCAATGACTCGCCATCTCTCAAATTTAATAAATGGCCGCACAGAAGGTAATATTTTAAATTCACAAGCGTTGCTTAGCACATACGAACAAGTTTTCAAGCGTACAGGATAACAAATGTGAGTTTACTCAAAAATCACATCTTTGGAGCATTCACCCGCTATTAGACGGGCACCCTTCAGGACGCCCTCATAATACATCTCGGGCTTGCGATACTCCCTGCCCGGCGGTGGTCTGTCCATCACAAGCTTCTCAGCGTCCATCTTGCCCCAGTGCACTTTAGCACGGGCAAGGCCCTCTGAGCACCTTCGATCTGAGCGGAGCGCTGGCGACTTCAATCCATGGACAAGCGTCCACCAGCCGCCTCACCAGCCCGAAGTAGCTCCCAGGCATGGCTTCCTTAGGCCACAGCCGAACTATGAGGCCCTTCATGGCCTGTTCAGCCACCTTATGGAGCTCAACCAGCTGCTTCAGCTGGTCGCTCAAGGGCACCGGGTGTCCGGCCTCAGCATACTGAGATCAGAACACCTTCTCCATCGAGCTCCCCTCCTCGGCTTGGTAGAACGCGGCAGCATCGGACACACTGCAGGGCAGATCTGCGAATGCTCCTGGAGAGCTCCGGATTCGGGTAAGTAACAGATAATTCACTTTCACGTGCTTGCTTTGCATAAAGAATGCCTTACCCGCCGCTATCTTCTTCAATGTCTCAATTTCCTGGAGCGCTTTTTGGGCTTCGGCCTTGGTGGCTTTGGCGCTCTCAAGGGCCGAGGCGAGCTCGGACTCTCGAGTCTTCAAGTCACGCTCCAAACTCTCGTGTTTTTCCACGAGAGCCCGGAGCTCTTGCCGCACCTCCGCCACCCGCATCTCCTGCTTCTCTCGCTCGGTGCGCTCCGTGGCCGCATTGCTTTCGGCCTTGGACACCGCTTCCTTTAGGGTCGCCACCTCCTTCGTGGCCCCTGCAATACTCACGTTATTCCTGTCATTTTTTGCAACCACATCCTTTATATACTTCCATAAGGTATTGCTTACCTTCCTTGTCCTCGAGCTGCTTTTTGGCAAGGCCGAGCTCGTTCTCGGACCGCTCGAGGCTCTGCTTCAATGCATTGACCTCCATGATCGGTCTTGGCAGAGGTCGGCAGCAGCCTGCATTCCCATATTGACATACTTATGTTAGACTCCTGCGTACATCTTTTTAGATCCTCAGTTCGGCTTTTCTTCCCGAACACCAAACTGAGCATCAGGGGCTACTGTCTAAGCGGTAACATTTTCACATATCTTAAATACATACCTCAAAGCTTGTTAGAAGGTGGCACGAGCTTGATCGGCCAGTCTTGGCGGATGAACTTTCTGGATCACCACACTCATAACAGTGCGGTGCTCCTCGTCGATGGAGGCGCCGTTAAGCGCCTCCAGAAAATTATCCGGTGCCTTCGGTTTGATGGAGGTCACCAGTGTCGCAGTCTTGCGCTTCTTATGAAGGGCCGCTGCGGACTCGGAACCAGAAGGTTCGGTCGGAGTCGCCCAGGGCGGATTTAGAGCCCTTTGGGGTTTTATCCCCTTGCGCTGAGTCCGGAGGTTGCCTTGCGGCGCCTCTGGACCACCTCCTCTGGCTGGGCCCCTTTGGGACCCCACCTCAGGGTCATCCGCAGCGCGAGGAGAGGAGGCAGCCGGAAGTGAGGTGTTATTCACGTCCGACGAATCTAGGGAGCCGCTCGTTGAAGC
Source organism: Aegilops speltoides (assembly GCA_021437245.1). Lineage (NCBI taxonomy): Eukaryota > Viridiplantae > Streptophyta > Magnoliopsida > Poales > Poaceae > Aegilops > Aegilops speltoides. The sequence continues at coordinate 170,115,551 of CM038142.1, read as the reverse complement.
GTCGAGCCCGTCCTTGGGCGGGATGCAGGGTTATATTCGGTGTTAGGAGATTCTATACGGCAAATGAAACGCCATGAGTCATTCTGGTATCCGGACACTTACAATTTCGCCAGGGGCTTAGCCCTCAGTGGACACTCCTCTTTGCCGTCGTCGGTGTTGGTGGAGTAGTCCGGAGGAAGGGTCCTTCCCTTCTTGGACCCTCCGGCCTCCCCAGTTGGGGCGGCCTTCCTTTTCTTCTCTCCCCCCGTTGGGGGAGAGCCCTCTTTTTCCTCCTCCTCGTCTTCGCGGGAGGAGTCCGCCTCGGAGTCATCGGACGATGAGTCCGACAACACCTGGCGCCGGGAACTCATTTGAGTTCCCGTGGCCTTCTTCTTGGCCTTCTTCTCCGGCATCACGTGTGGTGCCAGAACCAGCAGCCCCGCCAATCGGGCGTCCACTGGGTCTTCTGGCAAGGGAGCCGGACAGTTAACCTGCCCAGACGTCTCCTGCCAAGCCTGTCAAAGGCAAGGGAGTTTAGATCCCGCATAGAGTCAAACTATGGAAACAAGAGTCCAGTAAAGGGTAAAATAGCTTAACTCGATGGCTTGACACTGTGAGCTGAATCCGCGATCTTCAGTAGCGGATGCGAGAGCCTCGACGCCCTTGAACAGCACCTTCCAGGCATCTTCGTACGTAGTGTCGAAGAGCCTGCTCAAGGTTTGGTGCTGTGCCGGATCAAACTACCACAAGCTGAAGGCCCGTTGTTGGCACGGGAGGATCCGGCGGATGAGCGTGACCTGGACTGCATTGACGAGCTTGAGCTTCTTGTTCACCAGGTTTTGGACGCAGGTTTGGAGTCCGGTCAGCTCTTCCGAATTACCCCACGTCAAGCCCGTCTCTTTCCAGGAGGTGAGCCGTGTAGGGAAGCCAGATCGGAATTCGGGGGCTGCTGCCCATTTAGGGTCGCGCGGCTCGGTGATGTAGAACCACCCCAATTGCCACCCCATTATGGTCTCCACAAAGGAGCCCTCGAGCCATAGGACGTTGGCCATCTTGCCCACCATGACACCTCCGCACTCCGCTTGGCGGCCGCCCACTACCTTCGGCTTGACATTGAAGGTCTTCAGCCATAAGCCGAAGTGGGGCTGGATGTAGAGGAAGGCCTCACACACGACGATGAACGGCAAGATGTTGAGGATGAAATTCGGGGCCAGATCGTGGAAATCCAGGCTGTAGTAGAACATGAGCCCCTGGACAAATGGGTGAAGTGGAAAACCTAGTCTGCGGAGGAAGTGGGTGAGGAACACCACCCTCTCATGGGGCCTGGGGGTGGGGATGAGCTGCCCCTTGTCGGGGAGCCGATGCGCGATGTCGTTGGACAAGTATCCGGCCTTCCGCAGCTTTTTGATGTGCCCCTCCGTGATGGAGGAGGCCATCCACTTGCCTCCCGCTCCGGACATGGCTGGAGAAGGTTGAGGTGGGATGTGCGGACTTGGGCGCTGGAGCTCGAGTGCGCGGAAATGGATGAGCAAAGGAGGAAGAAGGCGTAGGTAAATAGGTGTATACTTATCCCCTTATATGGACGGACGAGGCTATGCGTCCCCACCAGCCTGGTAAAACTCGCTTATCTCCCAAGCGCCGTAATCAATGGCGCGGTTGGGTTACCCACGCCCGTATTGATGAGGATCCCGGAATAAGGGGACACGATCTCTGCTTTGACAAGACATGCCAAGGAAACCGCCTCGCTAAACGCGCTGAGGTGGGACAGTAAAAATGATTCGAATAAAGGCCTGGCCGTGGTGTGATGTCACGCCACAGAATACGTCAGCAGATTGAATTTGTGTAAATATTATTCTCTCTATGGTGGTATGTGGAACTTATTTTGCAGAGCCGGACACTATCCTTGTGTTCAAAATCTTCTATGAAGTATTCGGAGGAGGAACCCGCCTTGCAATGCCGAAGACAATCCGCACGCCGGACTCGTCGTCATTGAAGCCTGGTTCAGGGGCTACTGAGGGAGTCCTGGATTAGGGGGTGTCCGGATGGCTGGACTATGACCTTTGGTCGGACTCCTGGACTATGAAGATACAAGATTGAAGACTTCGTCACGTGTCCGGATGGGACTTTCCTTGGCGTGGAAGGCAAGCTTGGCGATACGGATATGTAGATCTCCTACCATTGTAACCGACTCTGTGTAACCCTAACCCTCTTCGGTGCCTATATAAACCGGAGGGTTTTAGTCCATAGGACGAACAACAATTATACCATAGGCTAGCTTCTAGGGTTTAGCCTCTCTGATCTCGTGGTAGATCTACTCTTGTACTACCCATATCATCAATATTAATCAAGCAGGAGTAGGGTTTTACCTCCATCGAGAGGGCCCGAACCTGGGTAAGAACATCGTGTCCCTTGTCTCCTGTTACTATCCGCCTAGACGCACAGTTCGGGACCCCCAACCCGAGATCCGCCGGTTTTGACACCGACACCTACCTATCATGGCATTTCCATAGCCATTCCGAGATATATTGCCATGCAACTTCCATCATCATCATATACATGACTTGATCGTTCATTGTCATATTGCTTTGCATGATCGTAAGATAGCTAGCATGATATTTTCATGGCTTGTCAATTTTTTGATATTTGTGCTATGCTATATCATTATACATCCTGGAACACCGCCAGAGGCATCCATAAAGAGTCATCTTTTGTTCTAGTATCGAGTTGTAATTCTTAAGTTGTTAGTGAATAAAAGTGTGATGATCATTATTAGAGCATTGTCCCATGTGAGGAAAGGATGATGGAGACTATGATTCCCTCACAAGTTGGGATGAGACTCCAGACTTAAATAAATAAAAATAGCCCAAAGAGCCCAAAAAATAGAGGCCAAAGAGCCCAAAAGTAAAAACCAAAACAATGAGAGAAAAAGAGAGAAGGGACAATGCTACTATCCTTTTCCACACTTGTGCTTCAGAGTAGCACCATGTTCTTCATATGGAGAGTCTCTTGAGTTGTCACTTTCATATTACTAGTGGGAATTTTTCATTTTTGAACTCGGTTTGTATATTCCGATGATGGGCTTCCTCAAATGCTCGAGGTCTTCATGAGCAAGCAAGTTGGATACAAACCCACTTAGTTTTCAGTTTGAGCTTTCATACACTTATAGCTCTTAGTGCATCTGTTGCATGGCAATCCCTACTCCTCGCATTGATATCAATTGATGGGAATCTCCATAGCCTGTTGATCTACCTAGTTGATGCGAGACTTTCTTCCTTCTCCTATTGATCCCTACCACCGCATTCTATTCCACCCATAGTGCTATATCCATGGCTCACACTCATGTATTGAGTGAAGTTGAAAATGCTGAAGCACGTTAGAAGTACATCCAATTGCCTGGTTTGACACAAAGTTGCTCATGATTTATACTTAATGCAGGGAAGACTGAGTGTGTCATGCTTACCACAATTAAGTGTATAGAGGTTGTTTCCTTTAGCTCCATTATTATGAAAGACAATGATGAATTGCATGCATGTCTTGTATTATTCTTTCGATGTCAAATTGATACACTATTGCCTTGAATCACTCGTGTCTTAATATTCATGCCATGGTTAGATTTTATGATCAAGATTATGTTAGGTAGCATTCCACATCAAAAATTATCTATTTTTATCATTTACCTACTCGAGGACGGGCAGGAATTAAGCTTGGGGATGCTGATACGTCTCCGTCGTATCTATAATTTTTGATTGTTTCATGCCAATATTCTACAAATTTCATATACTTTTGGCCGCTTTTTATATTATTTTTGGGACTAACATATCGATCCAGTGCCTAGTGCCAGCTCCTGTTTGTTGCACGTTTTTTCCACAGAATGTCCATACCAATGAAGTCCAAACGTGATAAAAAAATTACGGAGATTTATTTTGGAATATTTATGAATTTTTGGAAAAAGAATCAACGCGAGACGATACCCGAGGGGCCCACAAGCCCTAGGGGCGCGCCCCTACCCAAGGCGCGACCAGGAGGCTTGTGGGGCCCCTGTAATTTGGTTGGTTCCCTTCTTTTGCTGCAAGAAAGCTAATATCCGGATAAAATCGTGTTAAAATTTCAGCCCAATCGAAGTTACGGATCTGTGGGAATTTAAGAAACAGTGACATGCAAGAATTTAGGAATGCAGAAACAAAATGAAACAAAGAGAGAGATCCAACCTCGAAGGGGCTCCCGCCCCTCCGCCGCCATGGAGGCCATGGACCAGAGGGGAAACCCTCCTCCCATCTAGGGGGAGGTCAAGGAAGAAGAAGAAGGAGGGGGGCTCTCTCCCGCTCTCTCCCGGTGGTGCCGGAACACCGCCGGAGCAATCATCATGTGATGGCGATCTACTCCAACAACTCTGTCATCTTCATCAACATCTTCATCACCTTCAGCCATCTATCTACAACGGTCCACTCTCCCCAACCCTCTGTACCCTCTACTTGAGCATGGTATGCTTCATACTATTATCCAATGATATGTTGCCATCCTATGATGTCTGAGTAGATTTTTGTTGTCCTAGCGGGTAATTGATGAATTGCTACGATTGGTTTAATTTGCTTGGTTATGTTGTTGTCCTTTGGTGCCCATCATATGAGCACGCGTGTGGATCACACCATAGGGTTAGTTGTATGTTGATAGGACTATGCATTGGAGGGCAGGGGTGACAGCAGCTTCAGCCTACCATAGGAATTTATGCATACGAGATTGAAGGGGGACCAATATATATCTTAATGCTATGGTTGGGTTTTACCTTAATGAACTTTAGTAGTTGTGGATGCTTGCTAATAGTTCCAATCATAAGTGCATAGAATTCCAAGTAAGGGACGACATGCTAGCAGTGGCCTCTCCCACATAAAAACTTGCTATCGGTCTAGTAACGTAGTCAATTGCTATGGACAATTCCGCAAACCCTATCACCACCAATCCACACTCGTTATACTAAGTCAATTGTTTCTTTATTTAAACATCCCCTAACTTTTATTTACGTGCTCTTTATTATCTTGCAATCTTATCCTGTTACACCTACAAAGTACTTCTAGTTTCATACTTGTTCTTGGTAAAGCGAACGTTAAGCATGCGTAGAGTTGTATCGGTGGTCGATAGAACTTGATGGAATATTTGTTCTACCTTTAGATCCTCATTGGGTTCGACACTCTTACTTATCGAGAAAGGCTAAAATTGATCCTCTATACTTGTGGGTTATCAGCCACCTACCGCCAGGGTCTCTGGCGGTACGGTATAATAGCCTACCGCCAGGAGAATCGGCGGTAGGCTTGACAGCAGAGGACAGAGGCTGTTTACTTGCACTGACGTGGATGAGTGGCCTACCGCGGGGGGCCTCGGCGGTAGGTGATACGTCCATTTTGTATCATGCTTTTATATTGATATTTATTGCATTATTGGCTGTTACTACACATTATGTCACAATACTTATGCATTTTCTCTCTTATTTTACAAGGTTTACATGAAGAGGGAGAATGCCGGCAGCTGGAACTCTGGGCTGGAAAAGGAGCAAATATTAGAGACCTATTCTGCACAACTCCAAAAGTTCCGAAACTCCACGAAAGTCAGTTTTGGAATATATTAAAAATATTGGGCAAAGAAAGCACCAGAGGGGGGCCACCCACTGTCCACGAGGGTGGAGGGCGCGCCCCCTGCCTCGTGGGCCACCTGGAATCCCCCCCGATGCCCATCTTCTGGTATAAGGTGTCTTTCGCCCTGTAAAAAAAGTCATAAGGAAGCTTTCGGGACGAAGCGCCGCCGTCTCGAGGCGGAACCTTGGCAGACCAATCTAGGGCTCCGGCGGAGCTGTTCTATCGGGGAAACATCCCTCCGAGAGGGGGAAATCGTCACCATCGTCATCACCATCGATCCTCCCATCGGGAGGGGGTCAATCTCCATCAACATATTCACCAGCATCATCTCCTCTCAAACCCTAGTTCATCTCTTGTATCTGATCTTTGTCTCAAAACCTCAGATTGGTACCCGTGGGTTGCTAGTAGTGTTGATTACTCCTTGTAGTTGATGCTAGTTGGTTTATTCAGTGGAAGATCATATGTTCAGATCCTTTATGCATATTAATACCCCTCTGATTTTGAACATGAATATGATTTGTGAGTAGTTACATTTGTTCCCGAGGACATGGGAGAAGTCTTGTTATAAGTAGTCATGTGAATTTGGTATTCGTTCGATATTTTGATGGGATGTATGTTGTCTTTCCTCTAGTGGTATTATGTGAACGTCGACTACATGACACTTCACCATTATTTGGCCCTAGGCGAAGGCATTGGGAAGTAATAAGAAGATGATGGGTTGCTAGAGTGATAGAAGCTTAAACTCTAGTTTATGCGTTACTTCATAAGGGGCTGATTCGGATCCATATGTTTCATGCTATGGTTAGGTTTACCTTAATTCTTCTCTCGTAGTTGCGGATGCTTGCGAGAGTTTTTAATCATAAGTGGGCGTCCAAGGAAGGGCAGTACCCAAGCACCAGTCCACCCACATTTCAAATTATCAAAGTACCGAACGCGAATCATATGAGCATGATGAAAACTAGCTTGACAATAATTCCCATGTGTCCTCGAGAGTGCTTTGCTTCATTAAGAGTTTGTCCAGGCTTGTCCTTTGCTACAAAAAGGATTGGGCCACCTTGCTGCACCTTGTTACTTTTGTTACTTGTTACCCATTACTAATTACCTTATCACAAAACTATCTGTTACCGATAATTGCTTGCACAGAATACCTTACTAAAAACTGCTTGTCATTTCCTTCTGCTCCTTGTTGGGTTCAATACTCTTACTTATCGAAAGGACTATGATAGATCCCCTATACTTGTGGGTCATCAAGACTCTTTTCTGGCGCCGTTGCCGGGGAGTGAAGCGCCTTTGATAGGTGGAATTTGGTAAGGAAAAATTTATATAGTGTGCTGAAATTTACTATCACTTGTTACTATGGAAAATAATCCTTTGACGGGCTTGTTCGGGGTATCTTCATGCCGACCAGTAGAGCAAAGAGTTGCTCCTCAACCTGCTGAACCTACTGAAAATGTTTACTTTTAAATTCTTTTGGGTATGATAGAGAAACTGCTAGCTAATCTTTTTACATGAGATGGAACATTACATCCCGATATGCACCTAATCTATGTGGATGAAGTTTGTGGATTATTTAAGCTTGCAGGTATGCCAGAGGATGTTATCAAGAAGAAGGTCTTCCCTTTTTCTTTGAAGGGAAAGGCATTGCCATGGTTTAGGCTATGTGATGATATTGGATCATGGAACTACAACCGATTGAAATTGGAATTTCATCAGAAGTTTTATCCTATGCATCTGGTTCATCGTGATCGTAAATATATATATATATATATATATATATATATATATATATATATATATATAATTTTTGGCCTCGTGAAGGAGAAAGTATCACTCAAGCTTGGGGGTGGCTTAAGTCAATGTTATATTCATGCCCCAATCATGAGCTCTCAAGAGAAATTATTATTCAAAAAATTTATGCTCGACTTTCTCTCAATAATCGCTCCATGCTCGATACTTCTTGTACTGGTTCTTTTATGATGAAGACTATTGAATTCAGATGGGAGTTATTGGAAAGAATTAAATGCAACTATGAAGATTGGGAGCTCGACGAAGGTAAGGAGTCAGGTATAACACCTAAGTTTGATTGTGTTAAATCTTTTATGGATAACGAGGCTTTTCGTGAATTTAGCACTATAAATGGACTTGACTCTGAGATAGTAGCTTCTTTCTGTGAATCATTTGCTACTCATGTTGATCTCCCTAAAGAGAAGTGGTTTAAATATCATCCTCCCATTGAAGTAAAAGTAGCAGAACCTATTAAAGTTGAAGGAAAAACTATCACTTATAGTGTTGATCCTATTGTTCCTACTGCTTATATTGAGAAACCACCCTTCCCTGTTAGAATAAAGGACCATGCTAAAGCTTCAACTGGGGTTTGTAAGAGTAATGCTAGAACACCTACACTCCCTGAGCAAATTAAAGTTGAACCTAGTATTGCTATGGTTAAGGATCTCTTGGTCGATAATATTGTTGGGCATGTTATTTCTGTGATGAAGCTGCTAGAATAGCTAGACCCAATACTAGAAATAAACATAGACCTGTTTTTGGCATGCCTGTTGTTTCTGTTAAAATAGGAGATCATTGTTATCATGGCTTATGTGATATGGGTGCTACTACGAGTGCAATACCTCATTCCTTATACAAGGAAATTATGCATGATATTGCACCTGCTGAGATACAAGATATTGATGTTACTATTAAGCTTACCAATAGAGATACTATTTCACCAATTTGGAATGTTAGAGATGTTGAAGTCTTGTGTGAGAAAATTAAATATCCTACTGATTTTCTTGTTCTTGGTTCCCCACAAGATGACTTTTGTCCCATTATACTTGGTAGACCCTTCTTGAATACTGTGAATGCTAAGATAGACTGCGAAAAGGATATTGTTACTGTTAGTTTAGGGGATATGTCTCAGGATTTTAATTTTGCTAAATTCCATAGACAACCCCTTGATAAAGGATTTCCTAGTAAAGATGACATTATTGGTCTTGCTTCTATTTCGTGCCTCCTAATTACCCTTTAGAACAGTATTTGCTTGACCATGAAAATGATATGTTTATGAATGAAAGAAGGGAAATAGATGAAGTATTCTTTAAACAGGGACCTATTTTGAAAGACAACTTGCCTATTGAAATCCTAGGGGATCCTCCTCCACCCAAGGGTGATCCCGTGTTTGAGCTTAAACCATTACCTGATACTCTTAAATATGCTTATCTTGACGAAAAGAAGATATATCCTGTTATTATTAGTGTTAACCTTTCAGAGCAGGAAGAAGAGAAATTGTTGAAAACTCCGAAGAAGCACCATGCTGCTATTGGATATACTCTCGATGATCTTAAGGGCATTAGTCCCACTCTATGCTAGCACACAAAAAAATTGGAGAAAGACGCTAAACCAGTTGTTGATCACCAACGGTGGTTAAATCCTAAGATGAAAGAAGTGGTAAGAAATGAAATACTAAAGCTTCTGGAGGCAGGTATAATTTATCTTGTTGCTGATAGTTAGTGGGTAAGTCCTGTCCATTGTGTCCCTAAGAAGGGAGGTATTACTGTTGTTCCTATTGACAAGGATGAATTGATCCCACAAAGAATTGTTACTGGATATAGAATGGTAATTGATTTCTGTAAGTTAACAAAGGTACTAGAAAATATCATTACCCTTTACCTTTTATTGATCAAATGCTAGAAAGATTATGCAAACATACACATTTTATCTTTCTAGATGGTTATTCTGGTTTCTCTCAAATACCTGTGTCAAAAGAGATAAGGATAAGACCACTTTACTTGCCCTTTTGGTACCTTTGCTTATAGACGTATGCCTTTTGGTTTATGTAATGCACCTGCTATCTTTCAAAGATGTATGACTATTATATTCTCTGACTTTTGTGAAAAGATTGTTGAGGTTTTCATGGAGGATTTCTCCATGTATGGAACTTCTTTTGATGATTGCTTAAGCAACCTTGATCGAGTCTTGCAGAGATGTGAAGAAACTAACCTTGTCTTGAATTTGGAGAAGTACCACTTTATGGTTAATGAAGGTATTGTCTTGGGGTATAAAATTTCTGAAAGCGGTATTGAAGTTGATAAAGCTAAAGTTGATGCTATTGAAAAGATGTCATGTCCCAAGGACATCAAAGGTATAAGAAGTTTCCTTGGTCATGCCGGTTTTTATACGAGGTTCATTAAAGACTTCTCAAAAATTTCTAGGCCTTTGACTAATCTCTTACAAGAAGATGTTCCTTTTGTCTTTGATGATGATTGTGTAGAAGCATTTGAAATACTTAAGAAAGCCTTGATTTCTGCAACTATTATTCAGCCTCCTGATTGGAATTTACCCTTTGGAATCATGTGTGATGCTAGCGATTATGTTGTAGGTGCTATTCTAGGACAAAGAGGTGATAAGAAATTAAATGTTATCCAATATGCTAGTAAAACCCTAGACAGTGCCCAGAGAAATTATGCTACTACTGAGAAAGAATTTTTAGCTGTTGTATTTGCTTGTGATAAGTTCAGACCTTATATTGTTGATTCCAAAGTAACTGTTCACACTGATCTTGCTGCTAGTAAATACCTTATGGAAAAGAAAGATGCTAAAAGTAGACTTATTAGATGGGTTCTCTTGCTACAAGAATTTGATTTGCATATTATTGATAGAAAGGGAGCTGAGAACCCCGCTGCAGACAACTTGTCTAGGTTAGAAAATGTTCTTGGTGACCCACTACCTATTGATGATAGCTTTCCTGATTTACAATTGGCTGTCATAAATGTTTCTCGTACCGCTCCATGGTATGCTGATTATGCTAATTACGTTGTTGCTAAATTTATGCCACCTAGTTGCACATACCAGCAAAAGAAAAAGTTTTTCTATGATTTAATACATTACTTTTGGGATGACCCACGGCTTTATAAAGGAGTAGATGGTGTTATTAGATGTTGTGTACCTGAGCATGAACATGAATAGATCCTACGCAAGTGTCACTCCGAGGCATATGGAGGACACCACACTGGAGATAGAACTGCACATAAGGTATTGCAATCCGGGTTTTATTGGCCTACTCTCTTCAAAGATGCCCGTAAGTTTGTCTTGTCTTGTGATGAATGTCAAAGAATTGGTAATATTAGTAGACGCCAAGAAATGCCTATGAACTATTCACTTGTTATTGAACCATTTGATGTTTAGGGCTTTGGTTATATGGGCCCTTTTCCTTCCTCTAATGGGTATACACATATTTTAGTTGTTGTTGATTACGTTACTAAGTGGGTAGAAGCTATTCCAACTACTAGTGCTAATCATAACACCTCTATTAAGATGCTTAAATAAGTTATTTTTCCGAGGTTTGGAGTCCCTAGATACTTAATGACTGATGGCGGTTCACATTTTATTCATGGTGCCTTTTGTAAAATGCTTGCTAAGTATGATGTTAATCATAGAATTGCATCTCCATACCATCCACAGTCTAGCGGTCAAGTACAATTGAGTAATAGAGAGATTAAATTAATTTTGAAAAAGACTTTTAATAGATCTAGAAAGAATTGGTCCAAGAAACTTGATGATGCATTATGGGCCTATAGAAATGCATATAAAAATCCTATGGGTATGTCTCCATATAAAATGGTTTATGGAAAAGCATGTCACTTACCTCTCGAACTAGAACATAAGGCATATTGGGCCATTAAAGAGATCAATTATGATTTCAAACTTGCCGATGAGAAGAGGCTATTTGACATTAGCTCACTTGATGAATGGAAAATGCAGGCCTATGAGAATGCCAAACTATTTAAAGAAAAAGTTAAAAGATGGCATGACAAAAGGATACAAAAGTGTGAGTTTAATGTAGGTGATTATGTTTTGTTATACAACTCTCGTTTAAGATTTTTTGCAGGAAAACTCCTCTCTAAATGGGAAGGTCCTTACGTTATCAAGGAGGTCTATCATTTCGGTGCCATAAAAATCAACAACTTCGAAAGCACAAATCCAAAGGTAGTGAACGGTCAAAGGATAAAACTTTATATCTCAGGTAATCCCATAAATGTTGAAACCAATGTTATTGACACCGTAACCCCGGAGGAGTACATAAGGGACACTTTCCAGAACGTTTCAGACTCCGCAAAGGAATAGGTATGTGGTACGGTAAGTAAACTGACTGCAAAACAATTCTAATAGCAATTTTTCTCTGTTTTGGAATATTTAAGAAAATGGAAAATAAGAAGTAGTCCAGAAAGGACACGATGCATCCATGAGGGTGGAGGGCATGCCCTACCCCCCTGGGCGTGCCCCCTGCCTCGTGGGCACCTCGTGTGCCCTCCGGACTCCGTTTTCTTTCACGATACTTCTTTTGGTCGGTAAAAATTCATTATAATCTCCCAAAGGTTTTGACCACCGTACCATGACGGAATCCTCTGTTTTTGTTTTGAGTTCTCCTGCAACAGATCTAGAGCATGATGTCTTCTCAAGAGTCAGTCGGGGAGAGTCGGGTATCTCACCCGACACCGTGGCCAAGAGCAAATAACGATGTTGATCACTTTGGGACATCAACGGAGGAAGAGATGGAGGCTGACTTAAAAAGTATAGATGCCATGGAGGAGGATCAAGAAGTTACCCCTCGTCTACAAGCCAGATTTATGATGGAGGAACTCCAGAGCTCAGCAATTCCAAATTCGGTCATCCCTCCCAATGCTAGATTTCTTTCTTATGAAAATATGAAAAAGAGTGTTACTTTTTCTCCTGCAGCTATGCAACATCCATGGGTGAAAGAAGCTTTAACCATCACGGGTAAACTCCGTAAAGAAACAAAGCAAGTCAATAAGCTCAAGGAGGAGAACCGTATCCTAAGGGGTATCATCGCCAAAAATATCACATCACCACCTCCGAAGAAAGAGACATAAATACATGGGTATGGGCACTCCCCTTGGCAACTGCCAAGCTTGGGGGAGGTGCCCCGGTATGGTATCACCATCACAATTCTATCTTTACCATTTTTCTTAGTTTGATCCTTTTGGTTATATCTTAATCTAGTAGAATAAAGTTTAGTAGGATCTAGCTTTGAGTTTTTGTGTTGATCCCTATCTATCTAATCGAGTCCTTGAGCTATATATAATAAAGATTAGTTTTGAGTTGAGGGCTTTGCTATCTTGCTATGATCTTGAGGGAATAAAAGAAAAAGAAAGAATAAAAAGAAACAAAAAGATCATATTGATCTTATGGAGAGTAATGACTTCACATATAAAGAGTATGATGAATAAAAGTTGTTGAGAGTTGACAAACATAGTTTTGGTCATCGTTGCAATTAATAGGAAATAATTAAGAAAGAGAGGTTTTCACATATAAATATACTATCTTGGACATTTTTTATGATTGTGAGCACTCATTAAAATATGACATGCTAAAAAGTTGATGTTGGATAAGGAAGACAACGTAATGGGTTATGTTTTCTTATATCCGAAATAAATTATATTGTCATGGATCATCCAACATGTTGAGCTTGCCTTTCCCCCTCATGCTAGTCAAATTCTTTGCACCAAGTAGAGATACTACTTGTGCTTCCAAATATCCCTAAACCCAATTTTGCCATGAGAGTCCACCATATCTACCTATGGGTTGAGTAAGATCCTTCAAGTAAGTTGTCATTGTTGCAAGTAATAAAAATTGCTCTCTAAATATGTAGGATCTATTAGTGTGGAGAAAATAAGCTTTATACGAGCTTGTGATATGGAAGAAATAAAAGCGACAGACTGCATAATAAAGGTCGCTATCCCAAGTGGCAATATAAAGTGACATTCTTTTGCATTAAGATTTTGTGCATCCAACCATAAAAGCACATGACAACCTCTGCTTCCCTCTGCGAAGGGCCTATCTTTTATTTTCGTCTTCTACCTTATACAAGAGTCTCGGTGATCTTCACCTTTCCTTTTTGCACTTTATCCTTTGACAAGCACTATGTGTTGGAAAGATCCTGATATATATACCCAGTTGTATGTAGGTTTTCGTAAAGTATTATTGTTGACATTACCCTTGAGGTAAAAGGTTGGGAGGCAAAATTATAAGCCCCTATCTTTCTCTGTGTCCGATTGAAACTTCATACCCATAAGTATCGCGTGAGTGTTAGCAATTGTGAAAGATTAAATGATAGTTGAGTATGTGGACTTGTTGAAAAGCTCTTATATTGACTCTTTCTGATGTTATGATAAATTGCAATTGCTTCAATGACGGAGATTATAGTTTGTTAGTTTTCAATGAAGTTTCTGACATTGTGAATAGATTGTTACTTTAGCATAAGAAATCATATGACAATATATATATGTTGCTGTTATAAGATTGATCATGATGCCCTCATGTCCGTATTTTATTTTATCGACACCTCTATCTCTAAACATGTGGACATATTTTTGGATATCGGCTTCCGCTTGAGGACAAGCGAGATCTAAGCTTGGGGGAGTTGATACGTCCATTTTGCATCATGCTTTTATATCGATATTTATTGCATTATGGGTTGTTACTACACATTATGTCACAATACTTATGCCTTTTCTCTCTTATTTTACAAGGTTTACATGAAGAGGAGAATGCGGCAATTTGGAATTTTCAATGGAAAATGTGCAAATATTAGAGACCTATTCTGCACAACTCCAAAAGTCCTGAAACTCCACGAAAGTTAGTTTTGGAATATATTAAAAATATTGGGCGAAGAAAGCACCAGAGGGGGACCACCCACTATCCACGAGGGTGGAGGGCGCGCCCTACCCCCTAGGCGCGCCCCCTGCCTCGTGGGCCACCTGGAAGCCCCCCGATGCCCACCTTCTGGTATAAGGTGTCTTTTGCCCTGAAAAAAATCATAAGGAAGCTTTCGGGATGAAGCACCGCCATCTCGAGGCGGAACCTTGGCGGAACCAATCTAGGGCTCCGGCGGAGCTGTTCTGTCGGGGAAACATCCCTCGGGAGGGGGAAATCACCAGCACCATCTCCTCTATAACCCCAGTTCATCTCTTGTATCCGATCTTTGTCTCAAAACCTCAGATTGGTACCTGTGGGTTGGTAGTAGTGTTGATTACTCCTTGTAGTTGATGCTAGTTGGTTTATTCGATGGAAGATCATATTTTCAGATACTTTATGCATATTAATACCCCTCTGATTTTGAACATGAATATGATTTGTGAGTATTTACGTTTGTTCCTGAGGACATGGGAGAAGTCTTGCTATAAGTAGTCATGTGAATTTGGTATTCCTTCGATATTTTGATGAGATGTATGTTGTCTTTCCTCTAGTGGTGTTATGTGAACGTCGTCTACATGACACTTCACCATTATTTGGCCCTAGGGGAAGGCATTGGGAAGTAATAAGAAGATGATGGGTTGCTAGAGTGACAAAAGCGTAAACCCTAGTTTATGCATTGCTTCGTAAGGGGCTGATTCGGATCCATATGTTTCATGCTATGTTTAGGTTTACCTTAATTCTTCTTTCGTAGTTGCGGATGCTTCTGAGAAGGGTTAATCATAAGTGGTGAAAGCACATTTGCTCCCTAGGTGGTTTTGGTAATTAATGACAACATACTTTGTGGTTGGTCTAATGCTTTCATCAAGTATGTTTCAGGAAAGTCAATCACTCTGGCATGGCAAAAGGACTGAAAAGGTGGACCCCTAGGATGCTAAGGAAAGGATTGGCAAAAGCTCAAGACTCCATTTGTTTTAGTGATCCAAGATCACATTGAGTCCATAGGAAAGCCAATACTATTAAAAGGGGATGAGGTTATGATGATGATCTGGTTGCTCAAATGCTTAGTGATTTATCTCTCAAACTATCAGCAATCTTTCATTCCAACATAAACCCATAAGTAATCTCGGTCCCACCGAAAATCCCAACGTTCACAAGATTTGAACTTTCGGTCTCACCGAGTTGTCAACTTCGGTCTGACCGAGATTGGTCAAATGTGTGTAACGGTTGGATTTTGTGTGGAGGCTATAAATACCCCTCCACCTCCTCTTCATTCGTGGAGAGAGCCATCAGAAAGAACTACCACTCCTACCTTACATTTCTGAGAAGAAAACTACCTACCCTTGTGTTGAGATCAAGTTGATCCACTCCCACCATATGAAACTTGATTTCTAGCCTTCCCAAGTTGCTTTCCACTCAATCCTTTCTTCCACCACAGCCAAATCAGTGAGGAGAGTTGAGTGTTGGGGAGATTATCATTTGAAGCACAAGAGCAAGGAGTTCATCATCACCAACACCATCTATTACCTTTTGGAGGGTGGTGCCTCCTAGATTGGTTAGGTGTCGCTTGGGAGCCTCCGTCAAGATGTGGAGTTGAACCAAGAAGTTTGTAAGGGCAAGGAGATCGCCTACTTCGTGAAGATCTACCCCGAGTAAGGCTAGTCCTCCGTGGGCGTAGGCCATGATGGCATAGACAAGGTTGCTTCTTCGTGGACCCTTCGGGTGGATCCCTCCGTGGACTCTCGCAGCCGTTACCCTCCGTGGGTTGAAGTCTCCATCAACGTGGATTGGCGATAGCACCACCTATCGGAACCACGAGAAAAATCTCCGTGTCTCCAAATTGCGTTTGCTCTTCACTATCTCTCCCTTACTACTTATGCAATTTACTTTCCGCTGCCCATACTCTAGAATTGCATGTGTAGTATGTTGCTCGACTTGTATGCATGATACTTGACTTGCTCATCATTGTGAACTTGCTAAAAACTTGCCCTAATCAAAAGGCTAAACTTTTATCTTGTCGAGTAGTCTAATCACCCCCCTCTAGACACTCTTGCCTTCAACGATCCTACAATTGGTATCGAGCGACGGTCTCCATTGCTTTGGTTTGCACACCATTGGAGGAAGATGGGCGTGTCTTACGTTTGGGAGTGTTAGTCATAGAGTGCCTATTCTTGATGGAGTATCTTATAACTCGTGGAGGATTGAAATGCTTGCTATCTTTAAGATGTACAACTTTGCAAATATGTTGAAACCCCATATGTACCACCATTTGACCCCCTGCACCCTACTATGGATGAAGAGCTTGATTTGCTTCGTAACCTTAGAACTGTCAATCTTATCATTAGAGGCTTACCCGATAACTTACTTGAGCTTGTCACAAACTTTGAGTGCGCCCATGCTATGTGGAAGTTCTTGGAAGAACTTTATCCGGACTACTCTTTGAGAGGTCTTGATGAAATTCTATACAAGACTGTTGAATTTGATATGATGCGCCCCAAAGATCCCAACTTTGATAAATGCTTCTTTGAGCTTCGTGATCTTATGAAAAGAAGGGTGATCCGGTTTTATCAATGTTGAATTAGAAATGCTCTTGTATTGCATTCCGATGATTATCGTCACTCGACAAAACTGATGCAAGTCATTGTCAAATTGACCTAGGTATTGATGATGAATTATCTATGGGTCAATATGATGATGAGCATGAGCATGATGACGATTACTCGATTCGGACACCGAGCTAGACAAGATCATGAAGAGTCTCAATCTTATGGCAAATCTGAGAGACTACATATCCGGTGGAAAAGAGTGGATTCTTGATAGTGGATGCACCGATCACATGACCGGAGATGAAGACATGTTTCGAGAGCTTGCAAAGAACGATGGTCCACGCAAGTATGTGACTTTTGGAGACAACTCCAAGGGTAAGGTACTTGGCCTTGGTAAGGTGGCCATATCTCATGATAGCTCTATTCAAAATGTCATGCTTGTTGAATCTCTTGGATACAATTTACTTTCCGTGTCTAGATTAGCTGACTTTGGATTCAATGTGCTATTCACCAAAGTAGATTGCCAAGTTTTTCGTCGTGACAATCATAACATGGTCTTTACCGGTATCCGTAGAGGCGATTTGTATATCGTTGATTTCACTAAGAAAGCTCAACCTAGAACTTGCTTCATTGCTAAATCTGCTAAAGGTTGGCTTTGGCATAGAAGGCTTGGACATGTTAGTATGCGTAATCTAGATAAGCTAATCAAAGGTGATCACATTCTTGGTGTTAAAGATGTTTTCTTTGACAAAGATAGACTCTGTAGTGCATGTCAAGCAGGAAAACAAGTAGGTGGAAGTCATCCCGTGAAGAATATCATGACCACAAGGAGACCGCTTGAGCTTCGTCATATGGATCTCTTCGGTCCCAATGCTTACAAAAGCCTTGGTGGTAACTCCTTTGGTCTAGTTATTGTTGATGATTTTTCCAGATTTACGTGGGTATTTTTCCTGGATGACAAATCGCGAGTTCGTAAAATCTTCAAAACCTTTGCTAGAAAAGCCCAAAATCAATTTGAGGTGAAGATCAAGAAAGTTCGGAGCGACAATGGAGCGGAGTTCAAGAACGCCCATGTGGACTCTTTTCTCGATGAGGAAGGATTCTACATGAGTTCTCGACTACATACACACCTCAACAAAATGGAGTTGTTGAGAGGAAGAACCGAGCGCTCATTGAGATGGCGAGAACGATGCTTGATGAATACAAGACACGAAACACTTACGGGAGAAGCCGTCGAGACAGCTTGTCATGCTATCAACAGGCTTTATCTTCACAAGCTCCTCGGCAAGACTTCATACGAGCTCCTTACCGGTAACAAACCCCAAGTGGGATATTTTCGTGTCTTTGGTTCAAAATGCTATATCCTTGATAAGCATCGTCGGTCTAAATTTGCTCCTAAAACTCATGAAGGCTTTTTCCTCGGTTATGGATCAAACTCTCACACCTACCGTGTCTACAATAATTTCACCCGAAAGGTTGAAGAGACGGTAGATGTGAAGTTTGATGAATCTAATGGCTCGCAAGTAGAGCAAATGCCTATTGATGTAGGAGACAAGGACCCATCGGAAGCCATTCAAGATTTATTCATTGGAAAGATTCGTCCCATGGCAGTGAAGGAGAGTACCTCATCTACATATGTGGAGCCCCCTACCTCACGGAGAGATGAACCTCAAGGCAACATGGAGGCTTACACAAGTGGAACTCACCAAGATGAGGAAGTGCGACAAGAAGATCCACCGCAACCTCCTTCTCCACCACCTCAAGACAACACCAACAACAATGATGAAGAAGAAGAT
This sequence comes from Aegilops speltoides, assembly GCA_021437245.1. NCBI lineage: Eukaryota > Viridiplantae > Streptophyta > Magnoliopsida > Poales > Poaceae > Aegilops > Aegilops speltoides. Next base: position 170,096,894 of record CM038142.1, on the reverse strand, counting down.
GAGGACGATGAGGAAGCTCAGCCACGACCACGACAAAAGCTAACCCGAGTTCGAGCAAGAGTCAAGAAGGACCATCCGGTGGAACAAATGATGAATGACATCGACTCCGGGAGAATCACTCGCTCTAAAACTCGTTTAGCTAACTTTTGTGAACACTACTCATTTATCTCTAGTCTTGAACCTATGAAGGTAGAAGAAGCGCTTGAAGACCCGGATTGGGTGAACGCTATGCATGAAGAGCTACACAACTTCGAGAGGAACAACGTTTGGACTTTGGTAGAGAAGCCCAATGATGACCAAAACGTCATTGGAACCAAATGGGTGTTTCGGAACAAGCAAGATGAAGATGGACAAGTCATCCGCAACAAGGCTCGTCTCGTAGCACAAGGTTACACACAAGTCGAAGGTATGGACTATGGTGAGACCTATGCCCCCGTTGCTAGACTTGAGTCCATTCGCATTCTTCTTGCTTATGCCAACCACCATGACATTACTCTCTATCAAATGGACATTAAAAGTGCTTTCCTAAATGGAGAAATTGAGGAGGAAGTATTTGTGAAACAACCTCCGGATTTGTGAATCCTAAAAAGCCTAATCATGTTTACAAATTGCACAAAGCTCTTTATGGTCTTAAACAAGCCCCTAGAGCTTGGTACAAATGCTTGACTAGCTTTCTTCTTGAAAAAGGATTTGAGATTGGAAAAATAGACTCAACGCTATTCACGAAAAGGGTTGACGGTGAACTATTTGTATGCCAAATATATGTTGATGATATTATCTTTGGTTCAACTAACCCTCATTTTAGTGAGAAGTTTGGAAAGCTTATGTCGGAGAAGTATGAGATGTCCATGATGAGTGAACTCAAGTTCTTCCTTGGGTTGCAAATCAAGCAATCTAAGGAGGGTACTTTTGTCTCACAAACAAAGTACACTAAGGATCTCTTCAAAAGTTCAACATGCAAGAGAGCAAAGGTATGAGAACCCCATGCCTACTAGTGGACATAATGACTTGACTAAAGATGGAGAACCTGTTGATCAAAAGGTTTATCGATCCATGATTGGTTCTCTACTATATCTCTGTGCTTCTCGTCCTGACATAATGTTGAGTGTATGCATGTGTGCTCGATATCAAGCAGCCCCTAAAGAATGTCATCTTAAGGCTGTTAAAAGAATTGTGAGATATTTGATACACACACCTAACTTTGGCATTTGGTATCCTAAGAGGGCCTCTTTCGATCTTGTTGGCTATTCCGACTCGGACTATGCCGGAGACAAGATTGATAGAAAGTCAACTTCGGGTACGTGTCAATTTCTCGGTCGATCCCTTGTATCTTGGTCATCCAAGAAACAAAATTCAGTGTCATTATCTACTGCCGAAGCAGAATATATTGCTGCAGGTTCGTGTTGCGCTCAGTTGCTATGGATGACACAAACGCTTAAGGATTATGGGATACATGCGAGACATGTTCCTTTGCTTTGTGAAAATGAGAGTGCGATTAAGATTGGACACAATCCCGTGCAACACTCTCGCACGAAACACATTGAAGTTCGTCATCATTTTATTCGTGATCACATTGCTAAGGGTGACATTGATCTTAAGCATGTTCGTACTGACAAACAGCTTGCAGATATCTTCACAAAACCACTTGATGAGAAAGTGTTTTGTCGCTTAAGGAGTGAGTTGAACATCATTGATGCTTCAAACTTGGAGTGAAAACTCCATTGATGCATGCAAGGCATGAGCCTAATTGACTAATCCTTGATATTTCTCTTATGATGATGATCATATGTCTTGGACACATTTGCCCCCTTGTATTGCATCTAACTCCTTGCGGTACTTGGATGGTCTACATTCAACAAGATTACCACACACTCAAATCATGAGTAATCTTGTCATTGACCAAGTATCTAGCTCTTTGGGATGTTGAGTTCAAGGAACAAAATTCCACATATCCTTTTGACACCTTATCGTCTAGTACTTCACTCTTGTCATCTTGGATATTCTTGAGTATTTCCTTGCTTGCCTAACCCATGTAGGAAGATGAACTATACAATTGGAAATGGTGCTTCAACTTCACATTCTACGAGCATCAACATCAAGTTCACCTACATGAGTACAAGCAACAACAAGCCCAAGGTATGTTTTTCACATCTTGAAGGAGCTTTGCTCAAAGACATGAGTACAAGCAGCTTCATAAGATGTGATCACATCAATTGCTTAATCGAAAAATGGCAACCCCATTTTGACCTTAAACGATGAGTATGACCTATGATCAAATGTTCTCATTTGACTCCTAAGTCAATATACTCAAACATAGGTGACCTAGTCGCCGACCCCTGTCTAGATGAAGTACATATGTGTTGGAGTTTCTCTGCTTTTCTCATTGAGTTTTCTTGTTTTTTTTTATAAAAAAAAAACTTCATCTAGCAATCCTTCTATTTCAATTTCTTCTGTTCTTGTGTATATCTTTTTGGCTCTACTCAATTCCCTGAAAATCATTTACAAATTCATTGCAAATCTTTTGAAACATTCCTTGCAAAGTGAGCTGAATTATTTCTATATTTCCTTGGAATTAAACTCGGCGTCACCGACTTAAAACCTTCGGTCTGACCGAAAAAGGATCTGCCCTAAGTCTCTGACTTTCGGACTCACCGATCCATGTCAATTCGGTGTCTCCGATTTACATTCACCAGGATATCATCTTCTGCAGTTCCACTAAATGATTTATTCTGCATGTTTCTTATTGGACAAGTTGTGATTCTTAAGGATCCCATTTCCTTCCTTCCATCTTTCCTGCCCTTCTGGTTTCTTGTCCTTTTCGGCACTTGATGTCAAAGGGGGAGAAGATTTAGGGGGAGCTTGGGGGGAGATTGGAGGATAAGGGGAGAAAAGAAAATTTAAAGGAAGAAAAACAATCTTACCTTAAGGGGGAGAGGATCACATCAAAGCTTTGCCATATTTCACTATGATAACACATTTGGCATTATTCTTTTGATTTTTGCTTCTCCTACTCTCAAAATTGGTATCCTATGAAAAGCACAATTGGTATCTTATGAAAAGCATTGGTATCTTATGAAAAGCAAAATCTTTCAGAGCTCATTGAAAATCTTTTAGTCTTGGGAGACATGTTGGCTGACTCAAGCTAGTGCTCAACATGAGACACTCTTTATACATGTCATCCCTGGCTTGGTACTCTTGATGTTCTTGCTATTGGTTGAAGAACTACTCTTGTGTTATCTAACCTTGTTTTCTCAAGTTTATTTCTTCAGGTACAATGCCAAGGAACTCCAAGGTAAGTATATGCATCTTGCAGAATGTGCATGATGGTGACTTGCTTGTGAATACTTGTTTGCAAGAAATCACCATGCACATATGCATCATCACTCATTTATCCTCATCTGCTCTGATGCATATAGCCAAGCTGCATGTAGCACATCTTGCTTTTCTCTCATGTGTGCTTGTGGTAGTCCAAAACCAAAAATCTAAAATCTTGCACACTTGTAGGGGGAGCCTGTGTACTACATGTTTGTCAAAGCTTTAATGATAATCCTGTCTTTCTTTTAGTAAGCTTTGATATCTTATTTTGTGTGTTGCCATCAATTACCAAAAAGGGGGAGATTGAAAGCACATTTGCTCCCTAGGTGGTTTTGGTAATTAATGACAACATACTTTGTGGTTGGTCTAATGCTTTCATCAAGTATGTTTCAGGAAAGTCAATCACTCTGGCATGGCAAAAGGACTGAAAAGGTGGACCCCTAGGATGCTAAGGAAAGGATTGGCAAAAGCTCAAGACTCCATTTGTTTTAGTGATCCAAGATCACATTGAGTCCATAGGAAAGCCAATACTATTAAAAGGGGATGAGGTTATGATGATGATCTGGTTGCTCAAATGCTTAGTGATTTATCTCTCAAACTATCAGCAATCTTTCATTCCAACATAAACCCATAAGTAATCTCGGTCCCACCGAAAATCCCAACGTTCACAAGATTTGAACTTTCGGTCTCACCGAGTTGTCAACTTCGGTCTGACCGAGATTGGTCAAATGTGTGTAGCGGTTGGATTTTTTGTGGAGGCTATAAATACCCTCCACCTCCTCTTCATTCGTGGAGAGAGCCATCGAAAGAACTACCACTCCTACCTTACATTTCTGAGAAGAAAACTACCTACCCTTGTGTTGAGATCAAGTTGATCCACTCCCACCATATGAAACTTGATTTCTAGCCTTCCCAAGTTGCTTTCCACTCAATCCTTTCTTCCACCACAGCCAAATCAGTGAGGAGAGTTGAGTGTTGGGGAGATTATCATTTGAAGCACAAGAGCAAGGAGTTCATCATCACCAACACCATCTATTACCTTTTGGAGGGTGGTGCCTCCTAGATTGGTTAGGTGTCGCTTGGGAGCCTCCGTCAAGATGTGGAGTTGAACCAAGAAGTTTGTAAGGAAAGGAGATCGCCTACTTCGTGAAGATCTACCCCAGTAAGGCTAGTCCTCCGTGGGCGAGGCCATGATGGCATAGACAAGGTTGCTTCTTCGTGGACCCTTCGTGGGTGGAGCCCTCCGTGGACTCTCGCAGCCGTTACCCTCCGTGGGTTGAAGTCTCCATCAACGTGGATTGACGATAGCACCACCTATCGGAACCACGAGAAAAATCTCCGTGTCTCCAAATTGCGTTTGCTCTTCACTATCTCTCCCTTACTACTTATGCAATTTACTTTCCGCTGCCCATACTCTAGAATTGCATGTGTAGTATGTTGCTCGACTTGTATGCATGATACTTGACTTGCTCATCATTGTGAACTTGCTAAAAACTTGCCCTAATCAAAAGGCTAAACTTTTATCTTGCCGAGTAGTCTAATCACCCCCCCTCTAGACACTCTTGCCTTCAACGATCCTACAAGTGGGCTTCCAAGGAAGGGCAGTACCCAAGCACCGGTCCACCCACATATCAAATTATCAAAGTAACGAACGTGAATCATATGAGCATGATGAAAACTAGCTTGACGATAATTCCCATGTGTCCTCGGGAGCGCTTTCCTTTATATAAGAGTTTGTCCAGGCTTGTCCTTTGCTACAAAAAGGATTGGGCCACCTTGATGCACTTTGTTACTTTTGTTACTTGTTACCCGTTATGAATTACTTTATCACAAAACTATCTGTTATTGATAATTTCAGTGCTTGCAGAGAATACCTTACTAAAAACCGCTTGTCATTTCCTTCTGCTCCTCGTTGGGTTCGACACTCTTACTTATCAAAAGGACTACGATAGATCCCCTATACTTGTGGGTCATCAATAGGTAGTTATACCCTACCACCAGGGTCTCTGGCGGTTGGGTATAACAGCCTACCGCCAGGAGCATCGGTGGTAGGCTTGACGGTAGAGGACAGAGGCCGTTTACTTGTGCTGACGTGGATGAGTGGCCTACTGTCGGTGTCAAAACCAGCGGATCTCGGGTAGGGGGTCCCGAACTGTGCGTCTAGGCGGATGGTAACAGGAGACAAGGGACACGATGTTTTACCCAGGTTCGGGCCCTCTTGATGGAGGTAAAACCCTACGTCCTGCTTGATTAATATTGATGATATGGGTAGTACAAGAGTGGATCTACCACGAGATCAAGGAGGCTAAACCCTAGAAGCTAGCCTATGGTATGATTGTTGTAATGGAGGTTATGTCCTCACGGACTAAAGCCCTCGGTTTATATAGACACCGGAGAGGGCTAGGGTTACACAGTCGGTTACAATGGTAGGAGATCTACATATCCGTGTCGCCAAGCTTGCCTTCCACGCCAAGGAAAGTCCCATCCGGACACGGGACGGAGTCTTCAATCTTGTATCTTCGTAGTCTTGGAGTCCGTGGACGATGATAGTCGGCTGTCCGGACACCCCTAGTCGAGGACTCCTCGGTAGCCCCCGAACACGGCTTCAATGACGATGAGTCCGCGCGCATAATGTTCAGCATTGCAAGGCGGGTTCCTCCTCCAAATAGTCCATAGAAGATTGTGAACACCAGGATAGTGTCCGCTCGCAAAATAAATTCCACATTCCACCGTAGAGAGAATAAAATGTACACAAGTTCAATCTGCTGACGTACTTTGCGGCGTGACATCACACCACTACCAAGCCTTTACTTGAATCTTTTTTATTATACCACCTCAGCACGTTTAGCGAAGCAGTTTCCTTGGCACGTCTTGTCGAAGCAGAGATCGTGTTCCCCCTTATTCTGGGATTCTCATCAATACGGGCGTGGGTAACCCAACCGCGCCCGTCGCCACGCCTCCTCTATCAAAGGCGAATCCAGAACGGTCACGGAGACGGCTCTTGGTATTCCCCCTCTTTATAATAGGACCAAGGCTCGTTTCTTCTCTTCAATCTTCCATTGAATCCTCTCCTTGCTCCAAGTTCCAAACCTCAGAGCCCCAGATTCGAGCGCTTGGGACCTTCAACAATGTCCGGCTCCGACCTTCAGGGCCAGTGGATGCCCTCCTCCGTCACAGAGGAGGACGTGCTAAAGCTGCGTGAGGCCAAGTACCTATCTTACGTGGTTTCGCACAGGCTGCCCGTCAAAGGGCAGGCCATCCCCACCCCCAGCCCGGCGAGTATGTCGTCTTTGTATCCCACCTCCGTCGGGGTTTAGGCTTCCCGACGGATCCTTTTGTGAGAGGGCTCACGTTTTACTATGGGTTGGAATTCCATGACTTGGCTCTGGAGTCCATCCTCCATATTTCCGCGTTTATTGTCGTCTGCGAAGCCTTCCTCCGCGTCACCCCCCACTTCGGCCTGTGGCTGAAGACCTTCAATGTGGAGCCAAAGATGATCGGGGCGCCAAGCGAGTCTTGGGCGGGCGGCCGTGGCGGAGGGCCAATGCCCGTGGCACGAGGCTCCTTCCAAGAGGAGCTCAGCTTGTGGCAGCGGGAGTGGTTCTATATCACCGCTCCGAAGGGCAGCAGGCAAAAGCCGCCGCCCCCATTCCGCTCAGGACCTCCACGACGGTTAATGTCGTGGGTCAACCAAGGGCTCAATTGGGGGCCGTCAAAGACGTGCCCCTACTGCAGGGCGGATTCGAGACCTCGGCGAGGGAGATCGATCTGGTCGTGGTGATGCGAGTTATGCTAATTAGGCGTCTCCCTGCCTGCAAACGCCGTCCTCTCCGGCTATGGGAGTTCAATCCGAGGGACCAAGGATTCTCCAACACTTCATGGGTACGACACCCGTGGAGATGTACAAGTTGTTCTTCGGATCACAGGCGGTGTGTCCGGAATTGACCGAGGATGCCGACCTAAGCTGCAATCGCCCGGATACTCGAGTAAGTAGCTCAGTGTTCGGACGTACCATTTGTTTGCTTTTTATAATTCACTTTTTAACCCGTTATCCTCCAACAGGAGTGGATAGCGCAAGCAAAGCTGATAAGGTGTCCGGCCCCCCTCCCAGAGACCGCACCGGAGCCCGTGCTGGTCAGAATGTTGGAGGTTGCGCCTTCAGAAGGAGGCGAAGGGGAAAATAGAGGAGCTACCGCCTTGCCCAAGGGGGCACTTGAAGAAGGGGGTATCGAGAATCCCTCCCTCCAGGGGGAGAAGAGGACCGCCTCCGAAGACCCGGAGGCCAAAGCCTCTAAGCGGGGGAAGAAACCTTCACCAGAGGGTCCTGCATCCGGGGAGGCCCCGACCGTACAATCTTCTCTAAAGAATAAGCCCTCCAGCGAGCCGTGAGTAGGAAAAGGGGAGTTCATTAACAAGAAACATCCCTATTTGTGCTTCTGAGGATAACCGAAATTTTTACCTTGTAGTTCGGATCTGCGACCTTCTCAGATGAGCTCGTCTTCGGGGGATCTTCGGCCGGAGATGATGGAGAGCGAGACGCCTCCGTCTGCTGCGCCGTCGGATAGGGTGGACGAGCCTGAAGTGTCGTCACGGAGGGTATCCCCGAGCCCGGCAGAGCCGAAGAGTTCGGCGCCGACTAGTGTTTGGCCGGGGGAGCTGAAGGATCTGCTTGAGAGGGCGTTTATCTCAGAAGGTCACCGTGCATTGATGAGTACGGTGATTGGAAGGATTTCGTCCGCCAAAAGCGGATTGCATAATGCCGTCAGGAGTTTGCTGGCGGGGTTTGAGGTACGTAAAAACGACGCGCCTTTTTGTGAGTTTGCACATGAAAGTCATACTGTATAGATAGTAGCCCCGAGACTCGGTAGGTTGTCGAAAAGCGGCGTCGAGGATCAAAATCGCAGGTATTGAGTGTCGCCTTTCCTATGCATGTGGCGGATAGTCCGGGCTAGCGGACTGATGGAGTTGCCGAATTAATGTGGCAACTCGATGTAGCGGATGCGACATCGCACTAGTCAACAAGCGACTTGACGAGTCGCAAGGTAAATTGATTCTCATGATCGGTTATTAAGGAGCTAAAGCCCACCTCTTACAATATTTATGCTTGATGCGAGATGGTGCTGCTTTCTTTGTGGAGAGCCTTGGCGAGAACTTGCTCAAGCCAAGGAGCAAGCCGGAAGGAGTGATCAGCTGCCTCGAGGGCAGCCGAGGAGTTAGAAGCGAAAGGGCTGCTGCTTTGCCAAGCGAGGGAAGAGATGGTGGAATTGGCCGTTAAATTGAAGGATGCTACCGACCACAATGAGGCTCTTGAAAAGGAGCGCCTATCGGGCGAGAAGACTGGGAAGGCCACCGCGAAGCCAAGGATGCCCGCTCGCAATGCGGGCTATGAAGGAGGAGCTGCGTCGGGCGGAGACATTGTGGCTGGCAAGCCTTTTCTGCTACGCCGCAGGTTTACGGATCCAAAGTATGCCCAGCTTGGCCAGCTGTGGGGTCCGGAGGATCCATATATGAACTTAGCGGCGAGTGCAGCGGATGCCGTTGTGCACTTCCGAAGTCAGAAGGATCACAAGACGGAAGAGCTATTTTGGTCTCAATTCCATAGTCCGGATCGTTCACTTCCTCTGACCGATCGGTTGGCCGAATGGGCTGAGCTGAATAGGTTGTCCGGACTTGCCATGACGGATATCATGACCCATGTCTGGCCGGAGAGGCCCAAGCCGACGAGCTATTTTGGCTTATTGCAGGAATTCCTTGGGGTGGTGCCGCATATCAAGGAGATGAAGCGGTCGGCCTGCATAGAGGGTGCGCGGATGGCCCTTGCCCGTGTGAAGACACATTGGATAGAGATAGATGCCATCGCTATTGCAACCCAGGGTTCGGACGGAAGCCGGTTACCCGCCGAGCACTATTTTGGGGAAGTTATGCGTGGTGCTTGTGTAATAGAGTCGCAGTGCTCAAAAAATGTCACGTTCAAATAAACGTTTTATTTTGTGAAACAATGGTTGTGATGTAATCACTTTTTATACTTGTGCGTTCCAAGTATTGAAATATCTCCTGTGCGGCCGTTTATGTATACGTGTGTATAACCTAAAAGATGGCAGTCTTCGGCTTCAGCCCCCACGCACAAGGTGCGGGGGTGTTCGCAAAAATAGCGCATTTTCACACTTAATCCGACGTCTCGGTCCTGTTGAGGAGGTGGTAGCGTAGCAAACGAGGCAACCGGACTATGATGCTTTATCACTTTCACTTAGCCATTGGAGTTCGAGGGTGGGGCTACGATATAGCCCCTGGGGGCACCGCGCTCTCCGAATTCGGGGCGCGTGTGTACTGACGGAAGCGGTCCTTCGTCCAGCGAAGAATTCTAAACATTACGGTGGTCGATCGAGTGGTTGACCGGTCTCTCATTCATATCATGACGATCGGTTTTGGCTTTCTCTCTTGAGGTGCTCGCCAAATTAACTGGGGCACAATCGCGATAGTTCTCCGGTGCCGCGTTAGCCGATGATACGGAACGTAAGGCAGCAAAACACAGGAGCCGGGCAAACCCAACATTTGACCAAAGACATGATTTAGAGCTGATGCATATAAGGCCTAACTCGAGACGCCGAACACTCCCTAAGGTGTTCGGTCTTTATAATAATGGGCGAACAATGCCCTAAGCCCCTAGTGTCCAGTGCGGGCAAGGTCCTCGACGGCCGATGCCAAAACGTCGAGCTCCACTCTGGTTATAATGAGAAACCAGGGGATTATAGCAACAAGAGACAGTAAAAAAGGTTTACGCAGGGTCTTAATCTGAAAAGAATCCTTGCGACGGGTCCCTACTGCACGTCTGCGCCTGTGTCTCCGTTGTGCCGTTATCCTGGACGGGTGTGCATATTGTTCATCTGTAAAAAGAGAGGAACTTAGTTTGAAAGGAAATCGTGCGAAAAAAAGGTATATGAAAAATATTAATAAGTAAAGCGGAGTCTATATTAGCTCGTTGTTGCTTATACGCACAGCCCCTTGTGAAGGGGTGTGCGGCTAGGGAGCCCCTAGCTTATTTATGCCGGACTCGTCTAGCCGTGTCCGGGGTCTTTAAATGACCCTCGCAATGAAATGATGCCACGTGGACTGGGTATTTTAAGTGTAAGAGACGCGTAATGTGGTATGGCATTGAAGCGGCCAAAAGCTTCACGTCCCAATAGTGCTTGATAGCTACTTTTGAACGGGGCGACATGAAAGATTAGTTTTTCGCGTCGGAAGTTGTTCGGTGACCCGCACACAACTTCTAGTAATAAGGAGCCTGTGCACTTGGCGTAAGGGCCTGGCGTCACTCCTTTAAAGGAAGTGCGGCTATGTCGAATTTTAGTACGGTCTATCCCCAACTTGCGGATTGTGTTTGGATATAGTAGGTTTAGATCGCTGCCTCCGTCCATCAGGACCTGTGTAAATTGTAGTCCGTCGATTATAGGATCCAATATCAGAGCAGTCCATCCTGCATTCCGAACACTTCTGGAATAATCCAGGTGGTCAAAAGTGTTTGGTTTTGACATCCAATCTCGAGGTTCCGCTGGGGTGGACCGTGCGAGACCCGTCTTAGCGGGTGCCGCATTGTTTTTCCGTATTATCACATGAAGTGAGTTTACTGCTTTGACTTCTTGTGGGAAAGTCTTTTGTTTTCCGGTGCTCTGCTGGTGGGGCTTATCATCATCCTCGCTTGATGCATCGAGCCCCTTGTGTTCGGCGTTGAGTCGGCCGGACTATTTGAAAACCCAACAATCTCGGTGGGTGTGGTTTGCAGGCCTTCCGGGGGTACTGTGGATTTGACATATCCAATCCAAAATTTTGTTTAAGTTGGTAGCTCATCACTGTTATCCTTAAGAGGCAGTGTTTTGTTGTTTGGCCGCGAGCTTTTGAATCCGGCATTGACCGCCGTAATCTTTGGGCTTTTTTTTTATTCCGGCGCTGATCCTTTCTGCGCCGTGATTTTCTGTTTCCATCTCTAATCTCGGATGTACTCGGGTCGCTTCGTCTTGCATCTTGCTAGCCAGCTATCTTCCCCCACGCAAAAGCGGGTCATGAGGCTTGTTAGCGCGGACATTGCCCTCGGCTTCTCTTGGCCGAGGTGTCTGGCAAGCCATTCGTCTCGGACGTTGTGTTTAAAAGCTGCTAAGGCTTCGGAGTCCGGACGATCGACTATTTGGTTCTTTTAGTAAGGAACCTGTTCAGAAATTCTTGCCGACTCTCCGGGCTGTTGAGTTATATGACTTAGATAAATCAGCATCCGGAGGGCGGACATAAGTCCCTTGAAAATTTGCTCTGAACGCGTCCTCAAGCTCTTCCCAATTTCCAACAGTGTTTTCTGGGAGGCTTTTGAGCCAATGCCGAGCTGGCCCTTTGAGCTTGAGGGGTAGGTATTTTATGGCGTGGAGGTCATCTCCTCTAGCTGTGTGTATGTGTAGTATATAATCCTCTATCCAGACTCCGAGTGCATTGTTCCGTCGTAAGCCTCTATGTTTATGGGTTTAAACCCTGCTGGGAATTCATGATCCAGCACCTCATTGGTGAAACATAGTGGGTGTGCGGCGCCCCTCTATTTGGGTGTACCGATGTCTTCGACCACTTGGCGTGTTGTGTTGCTTCCCGGGCCCCTCTTTTTTGGCCCATAAATGGACCTGGCTGGGCCATCTGTTTTCCCAGGGTCATGAGTCGGCTTGTGTGCGGCGCCGCTTGCAGATTTTGGCCTATCATCTGGCCGTCTATCCGGCCAGGCGGCCTCTTTATTTTTTTACTGTGGGGGCTCTATGGCTTCCTCGTCAAATTCTCGCAGCAGCTTGCACTTCGGGTAGCTCTTTGATTGATGGCCATTGCCGTATTTATCTACGGTTTTGAGCACTTTGCTCCACCTCATTCTGAGTATGTCTTCCGCTGTTTTGAGCTTCCGTTTTTCCTTCTTCAAGCTTCTTGCGGTGGCGACGAGTCTTCCGTGAAGGTTCTTATGCTTCGGTAGTATGTCCGATGTGAGGTCGTCCGGACTGTTGGTTTCGCCGGGATAGGATTGATTATCCGATTCGTCCTGTTCGGACGGTTGCTTGGTTGCATATTCGTCGTCCACTGGTTTGCCCTGCTCTAACGCTGGGTCGTTAGGAATGTTGTCTTTGCCGAGGCGGGGCTTAGGGCGGCGCTTGCATCGCTGCTTTGGTTGTTTATCGGCGGGATTATCCTTTGCTGGGCCCCGTTGTTCTTCGTCGTCGCTTCCTTTTGGGGTATCCACCATATATACGTCATGGGTTGTGGTGGCCTTCCAGTGCACTGTAGGCGCTGGTTCTTCATTGTCTCCGGCATCGTGTACATACTGTCGATGTCTTCGGAGTCATAGTCTAGCATGCCTGTTAGATCGTCGACAGTGGCTACAAAGTGGGTGGTGGGAGGGCTTTGAATTTCTTCGTCGTCCGCATCCCAACCATCCTGGCCATAGTCCGGCCAGGGCTCTCTAGATAGCGAGAGCTATGTTAGCGAATTTAGGATGTCGCCAAAGGGTGAGTGTTGGAAGATGTCCGCGGCAGTGAACTCCATGATCGGCGCCCAATCAGATTCGATTGGCAGGGGCGCAGGAGGTTCGGAGTCCGGCAGGGAGTCCGGCACCTCGGAGTCACGAGCTTTACAAGGGACAAGGTTAGTGTTCGGCTCCATCGCCGCGGAAGTTGCAGCCCCCGAGGCGGTGTCCAGCGACCGGTCCTCGATCTGGGCGACCAGCTCCGGACTAAGGGCCGGAGCGGATTCGTGTGTGGCCACCAAGGCACTGTCCGGCGGCAGAGCTAAATCATGCCCATCGCGACAGTAGCTGCACTCGGCTGTGGCTCGAGTCCGTCAAGATTAAGTCCCCGGATGTTGTCCGTGAAGTTTAAGCTTCGAACGACACGATGGCTGGGCGTAGCTTCGATCTGCTCAGATGGCCAAGTGAATTAACTGCGGTGCGAAGCCGCCGAATCTGAAGATCATGCGGGAGAAAAGTCTCACCACGGACGGCGTTGTTGTTGATTGGAGGAGCCATCAAGCCTATCGGTGGCGACGAGAGGAATTCTCAACGAAAGCACCAATGTCGGTGTCAAAACCGGCGGATCTCGGTAGGGGTCTGAAGCGTGCGTCTAGGCGGATGGTAACAGGAGACAAGGGACACGATGTTTTACCTGAGTTGGGCCCTCTTGATGGAGGTAAAACCCCACGCCCTGCTTGATTAATATTGATGATATGGGTAGTACAAGAGTGGATCTACCACGAGATCAAGGAGGCTAAACCCTAGAAGCTAGCCTATGGTATGATTGTTGTAATGGAGGTTATGCCCTACGGACTAAAGCCCCTCCGGTTTATATAGACACCGGAGAGGGCTAGGGTTACACAGAGTCGGTTACAATGGTAGGAGATCTACATATCCGTATCGCCAAGCTTGCCTTCCACGCCAAGGAAAGTCCCATCCGGACACGGGACGGAGTCTTCAATCTTGTATCTTCGTAGTCTTTGGAGTCTGGCGGATGATGATAGTCCGGCTGTCCGGACACCCCCTAGTCCAGGACTCCCTCACCTACCGCCAGGGGCCTTAGGGATAGGTTGTTATACCCTACCGCCAGGGTCTCCGGCGGTAGGAAAAGGAGTTAGATCTTGATTTTTTTAATGGGTCAAATTGGGTTAAAATTCACCGAAAGGGTTAAAACATCAAATTTGGCTTTTCGTTCGGGGTATCAGCCCTCTCCTAGCGTTGTTGGACACTCCGGCCATGGCGGCCACTGCCTCCCACCGACTGTCACTCCGGTCACCAGCGGCCACACTCTCTCCCTCCCAGGCCTGTCCTCTATGTGATCTCACATCTAAGGAATATTTTCCCTATGTGATCTCCATGGCGCTCTCCGACACCAAGTTCGAACCTGGTCTTGCTTTTGAGGCTTCATATGGAGGCAGTTTGGAGTCCCGGTCAACCATTTTGCCATCGACAATCTCAAGGAGTTCTTTCTTGTCGCTGAAATCACTAGATCCAAGCTTCGTATCAACAATGAATCGGTCAATCTCATCCTTCAATCCTGCTTTGGGGGTCATGCATCTCGATCAAAGGTTTCTTGCCTTTAAAATTGGTCTTTCAAGTTCAATGTTTCATCTAGAGATGTGGGTTTTGCAATCATTAAGGAGGGTGGGGGCAATTGCGTCGATGATCTATGCAACATTGTTTTTTTCCTTTGGGGCAATGGTGGTTCTGATTTCCTGAAAGAATTTTGTCTTTATCAGCAAGAATTAGAACAAGAGTGAACTCTGGTTGATCGTTCTAGGAATGCGAGATCCTATGATGCGGTTATTCAAACCCCACGTATTTTCAATAATTTAGCTCTTGATGCTCAAAACAACTCTTGTCAGCTTTCCATTTCGGGGCACCTGGCTCAATCAGTGCTAGAGTTGAATCCTCTCATTACCTCCCCCAATAATGTCCCTCTAGGTGGGGCGGGATCATAGTGCTTTCAAATCTTCGTGCCTGTCTCTCGGCTTGCTGCCCAAGGAGCCCAATCCCTTTTCTGCATTCGTTATCTGGGGGTGGGCCACTCAAGGCCCAAGTGCACAAAAACAGAATTAGATGCAGGGGCTATAAACGCTTAGGCAATATCCAGAGCAACTGTGGATTTGGTGGCGCAGTTTCTGAGGAGTCCCCGCGCTTCATACCTGCCCAATAATAACATCCTTTTTTGGCTGACGACCCAAATTCCAGGCAGCCAGATTTGCCGACCCCGGCTGCCAGAGAGACTACTACTTGCCCCGTCCAGTCCAATCAAGCCATTACCTCCCAGACACCTCACATTCTCACCGACCTTCTCCACCACTACAATAGCTCCTCTCATCGGCTGGGGCTTCTATCGTTGCTCTGTGCTCGCCGTCTCCCGCAATTGCCAATTTTCCCTTCGACCCTACACCATTCCTCCCCACCGGCTACCATGCGATCAAAGTGGAAGGAAGGTCGGCCCGTCATCGAGTCATCCATGGCCCTCTGTCTCCGGCCAACGAGGATCTTGCAATCGCCAGCATCATCCCGATGCCACAAGGTGAAGTCGTCTTCCAAAATGTTCGTGAGATTCTTCATGAGTTCCTTCAGTCCAAGCGCATTGGAGTGGTCTCCATCTCTAAATGCCCCTTTGGACAAGCATTTGTTCGAGTGAACAGTGCGATAGATAGAGATTTTCTGGTCAATAGGGAGCCGCATGCGTATGATGACATTCACATTGTGTTCCAGCATCACAATGAGGGGCTTAACTGGAAGAATTTCAATTTGAATAGATATGTTTGGCTCATGGTCTTTGGTTTTCGGCTGATTTAAGAAACTTCAAAGAACTCTCTAATGCTACTGCTGGGTTCGGTCAGTTGCTTGTTTGGGACCGTGTCAAATCTAGTGATGTTGTTGTTGCTCTGAAAGTAAAGATTGATGCACTAAAGGATGTCCCTGCTAGTTTGGTTGTAACTGGAGTCAAAAGTTTCAGTGGACAGTCATGGACCTGCCCAGTTGTAATTTTCCAGGATATTCTGCTTGGCGGTCCCCCAGCTGAAGAAGACCCAGTTCCTAAGGATGGAAATCCTCATCCTAGGCCTCAAGAGGAATTTCATCATCCTAATCAAAATAACTTGATGGTTGGGCATGTTGCTTTTCACCTGATTCAGCCAGTGGATAATGCAGATGAGCATGCTATTGCTCTAGCAGAGGAAGCAGAGGAAGATGAGGGGTGGGGTCATTGGGCCATGCCTCATCAACAACAACCTGTCCATGTGGAGATTGAAGCCGGACAGTCTCTAGAGTTAAATGACTTGATGAGAGTCAACAACATGAAAGTAGTGGATTAACACTTTCTCTAGGTTTGCCAGTTCATGATTCTAGTTCGGCAAAATCTGCTAATGGGGGCCCAATTTTCCAAAACCTTGATGAGCTTCTGGCCCCTCTTGTCCTTCCTGCTGAACAACCACTTCCTGCCATGGGTTTTGATCTCAATCAGCCCGTTGAACAAGCTCCTCCACATCAAGACATGTGACCTAATATGTTTGGTGTTCCTCTCCTTCTTGTTGTTGAGGAGGAGGCATTCGTGGACAATATTAATCCATCATCTGCCGTGCTGCAATCAACTGAACCTGTGTTGTAGACAACTCCTACTATGTTGCAAGATCTAACTTCTGTTACTCCAGAAATTGCTTTACCATCTGCAACTGCTAGGACTGCTGCACATGTGGTCACCTCTGGAACTTTTATCACATGAAATGTCTAAAAATTTGGGCCAAGTCCATTTCATAGCCGATCACTCAATCAAGGCCACCAATGAAGTAATTTCTGTTTTTTGATACTACTGAGGACTTCAGACCCTTGAATAATAATGAAAAGAATGGTAGACTTTCTCAAACACCATCTCATGAATTTGCTTCAGTTACAAAAGATCTACTGGCAACAGAGGGCTACTATCAGGTGGGTTAATTTGGAGAGGCTAATTCACAGTATTTTCAAGCCAAAGCCACAATCAAGTACAGAGTAAATCATATTGATTACCTTCAGGATGAAATGGGAAATTCTTTCAGAGATCACAGTTCTAAAGCAAACATTCTCCATCAAGCATTCAGAAAGAGGCTAAATACGTCTATTCCTACTTTCAACCCTCTAAATTTGGAAAGTCTGTTGGATAGAAATATAGATCTGACATTGCTTGAGCCACCCGTCACAAAAGAGGAAATTGACAAACTCATCAAAGAGCTACCTACTGAAAAAGCTCCAGGGCCAGATGGTTTTAATACCAATTTTGTCAAGCATTGCTGGGATATCATGGCTTTAGATTTTTATGCCCTTATTGGTGATTTTTATCATGGCAAAATCACCTTGCAGAGTATAAATTCCTCCTACATTACACTCATCCCCAAGAAATATGCTCCTGTCACACCAAATGATTTCAGACCTATTTCATTGCTCAACTGCTTGATCAAAATCATCACCAAGCTATTAGCAAACGAGCTACAATTAATTATCTTACAGCTGGTTCACACCAATCAATATGGATTCCTAAGATGAAGATCAATTCAAGACTGTCTAGCTTGGACCTATGAGTATATCAATCAGTGCAAATCCTCTGGTAAAGAAATAATTGTCATTAATTTGGATTTTGAGAAAGCTTTTGACCTCATTGAGCACCAGAGTATCAAATAGATACTTACTGCAAGAGGTTTTGGCACTAGATGGCTCATGTGGATGGACATGATCTTCTCTTCTAGTTTTTTCTCTGTGCTACTCAATGGAATACGACGGAAACAATTCTTATGCAAAAGAGGGGTAAGACAGGGAGATCCAGCTTCACCTGTTCTTTTTGTTTTGGTAGCAGATATCTTGCAATCTATTATGAATGAAGCTATGCAGAACAATCCAACAACCTTTAGAGAATCATCCTTGTGTTGACATCCCAGTTATTCAGTATGCTGATGACACAATTCTCATTATGCCTGCTTGTGAAGCTCAGGTGGAACAGTTAAAAATTTCGTTACTACACTTCAGCATGTTCACTGGTCTGAGGGTGAACTTTGAGAAATCAGCCATGTTGCCAATCAACACCAGCCCAACAAATTTGCAATCCCTAGCAAACAGGCTAGGATGTTCCAGTGGTAGCTTTCCTTTTACCTACCTTGGTATTCCCTTGAGTCTTGTAAAACCAAAACTGGAAGATTTTGTTCCAGTGATCAAAAGAATTGACAAGAGACTTTCTGGTTGCTCAACCTTTCTATCATATGGAGACAAACTTACTCTTAGCAGATCAGTCTTCACAAGCCTCCCTACTTTTTTCATGTGCACCCTGAATCTACCAGCTGGCATTATAGAACAAATCAACAAATATCTCAAATAGTGCTTTTGGAGAAAGTATGGCATGGAAGATAGAGGCACAACACTAATCTCACGGAACAAGGTTTGTACTCCCAAGGAGCAAGGAGCACTTGCAGTTCTCAACATTGCTACCCACAACAAATGCTTGCTCATGAAGCATCTTCACAAATTCCTTAACAATGAGGATCCGCCCTGGGTTAAACTCATTTGGGAATCTTACTACCATGAGGGAGTCCTAACAAATAGAGTTGTGGGATCTTTCTGGTGAAGGAGTATTATCAAGTTTCTTCCTCAGTTCAAGATGATATCCAGAGGAAAAACTGGTCAGGGAAACACCATTATATTTTGGCATGATAATTTGGGGGATGGTATTATCAAGGACAGATATCCTGAGCTATTTCCTTCTCCATCAATGCAAATCTGACTGTAAAACACTTCTTCCAAGCCTCAAACACCGTGGACAACTTTCATACTCCACTATCATAGCAAGCACATCAACAACTCCAAGAAGTACAGAATATTGTGCAACAAGCTCAGATCACCTCACTCTCTGATAGATGGGTTTATCCTTGGGGCACTTCTTTCTCTTCCATCAAAATGTACAAGGAATTGATCAAAGGAGAACCTGCTCCTCCCATTTTCAAGCAAATATGGAAAAGCGCGGTTATGCTCAGATTCAAGATTTTCTTTTGGTTACTGATGCAGGACAGAGTCAATACAAAGAATCTGCTCCATAGGAAATCTTTTCATCTGCCTTATTATAATTGTGTGCTCTCCCAAAATAACACCACGGAGATAGCCATGCACCTCTTTCGGGATTGTGATTTTGCTTTAAATTGCTGGAACTCTATTCTTGGCCAGAGAAACAGATGTCTCTCAGTTTATGATGAGATCCTCACGCTTCAAGCTCCGCCGACAGCTATCACCACGGAGATTATAATTATGGGCTGCTAGAACATCTGGATACAAAGGAATGGAATTATTTTCAGGGCTGCCACTGCATCTATCCATTCTTGGAGGGTCTCTTTTTGATCAGACATGCTCCTAATCAAGCACAAGATCAAAGGCAAATTCGTAGATCAGCTTTCCAGTTGGATTGATCAGTTCTTAACTTAAATCTCATGATACCCAAGGATTCACAAAAACTGAAGTAGGTTGAGTGGATGTAATTTTGTTTTATTTTGGCTTGTGTAAATACTTTATTTATTTTAATATATATCGTAGAACAACCGGTTAAAGAAAAACATCAAATTTGGCTGCCACTCTAGTGGCTGGCACAGTGGATGCGAATCCACGAGCTCGTCGACCAAAACCGGTTTGCGTGATGGGTGGCACGGACTCAGGATTCAGTCTTTGTCGAGGATTTCGGAAGCCTTTCAGGCCATACATACTACCCTAGTCGGCAAAATTCTGACGGGACAGGACCTCCGCTAAATCCACATCTTTTTTTCCTGGCCGATGCACCGAGCTCTGTCGGCCGAGGGTAACGATACCGAGTGAGAAAGGTGAACATCAGACTATACTTCACATGGTTATCAGAAAAAAAAGAAGACTATACTTCACATGAGCGTGTCATCAGTTCATCACTCACATGAACGCGTCGTCACCCGGAAGTATCGGCCTCTTACGACTGCACATCCTTCAGTATCCTGGGAATACTGAAACTAGCCAGCAATCCGAAAGATTTCATTTATTGAACACGGAAAAACTGGAAAGAGTATCACTGTGCAGCTCGGCAACACGATGCCACAACATCCGTAATTACATGCACACAGAATCACACCCTATCTCGCAGCGGAGAAAGTTTTACCGAACAAGGCATAGGCAGCAACACGCGGTATGAAGGAATGGATGATGCATGGCGACTGGCCGGAGAGATCCATCAGGTGTGCACGCCGGCGGGTTTGGACCCAGACCCACGGCCTTCTTCCCGCGCGGCGGCGTTGGCGGACACGTAGTAGACGAGGCAGAAGACGGCGTGCACGAAGCAGAGGATGCCGCCGATGGAGAGGAAGCGGTGCCGCACCACCCCGCACTCCGCCATTACCTTCTTGGAGTTCGGCAGCGCACCGAGGATCAGCAGCGCCAGCCCCACCAGCAGAACCATCCTGGCAATCATAAACATGTTGACATTTTGTGCGTGTTCTTCGAATCGAACCACCGGAACCGGAAAAGCATGCAGGAGTTGATATTTTGGCGGTGGTGTTTGCCTCAGGCTTGTGCGCAGGATAGGAGCGTACCATGTGAGGACCAGGGCGAAGGACGCCATCTGCCGGTTGGGCGACGAGCGCCGGCCGCCGGAGCAGCAGGGCCACGTGCAGGAGCAGCCGCCGACGATGTTAGCGATGGCGTGCGACGCAGCCAGCACCGCGGCCGCCGCGATGCCGAGCTTGTAAGCCTGTGGGACAGGCTGCCTGCACTCGATGAAAAGTATCTTCAGGTGCCTCCCCTGCAAGACAAGAGTAATCAAAATTTGCCATGAAACATCACCAGACCACAACGAAATCCCTGCTTCTTGCCGACACGGTCTACCTGGCTCTGAGCTTTCTCCGCGTGGATTCCAAGGACGCCGGCGGCGACATCCATGGCGACGATGAGGAGGCAGACGACCACCGCTTCAACTCTCGCCATGGCTTCTGCAACCTTGGTTCTCCTCCCCTCCTGTCGACTGTCGTTGTGGTGAAAATGGAGGAGCGGCGGCGTGGGCACGACGGGCAGGCTAGGGTGTCGCTACTAGACGAGTGTGCAGCGAAGATGCTTTAGGTCTCGGCTTTTGATGTTCTTTATTGTTTAATATCTCTGCGTTGGTTTTCTTTACCGATTCCTCTCAGTGCTCCCACGAGAAAGGCAGAAAGCTCTGCTAGGCTCTGCTTATTGCTTAACACCAAAGAAAGAGGCGAATGTTAAGGTGACACGAGCCGACAGGGCTCGAGACATTGATAGCACTGCTAATTACCCATCATATCACTCTATGAGTGAGATTTTCCTCAATCCCACTCACCTGGATTACCTCCAACAATTAATCTTCATCCTCACTAGGGTTCATCCGTAATCCATAGACTTACAACACTGTTTTGGTCCAAATTGTGCATTTTTCATACTGATGTACGAGTAGTTTATACTTGGTCCCGATCTATTCTTCAAGCCTTCAAGGTATGGTCAGAAGAAACAGATCGTTATGATGGTGTGTATATACGTAGCTGGAAAAGGCATTGGAGACTGATTCGACGTACTAGAAGAAAGATAAACAAAAGGTATACAAACGTTGGGCTGTACATCCGCGCTGGCGTATGGCCGCCAGCCTGCGAAACAGCCACTTTGCTAGCTGAATGGGCGATGTGGCGTGCAATAGAGCCATCTGGTGTGCGGTGGTGTGGCTTTCGGAGATGGTGCTCAGTTTCTACTGTACGACGATGGATATAGGGTGTCGATCCAGGACGGAGGAAGTTTTGTTGTCCTTAAGGGCAACAACATTTTTAAAACGCCTTGACTTTATTGTTAAGGAAACATGTCTCTTTCGGAGATGGTGCTCAGTTTCTACTGTACTTCCTACTATGAAAAGAAGGCTTTTACGTATATTGTCTACAGTCAAAGAGTGCAAAGTTTAATCAAATTTATAGAAAAAATAGGAAAACATTTAGTTTAAGCCGGATGATTTTCATCTCGCGGAAACCGCCTCCTTACAACGCGTGTCCCACGTGGGCCTCACCACTCGGACGCCTTATCACAGGCCCTGTCGTTTCCCACCGCAAAAAATCCTATTCTCTCCCCTTGATTCCTCTTCTTCCCTCGTCCTCGTCTCTTTCATTGAGGCAGCAGCAAGATGCAAATGTGAGTATGGAGACGCCGGAGGAGATGCCTAGTCGTGCCCTGCTGCGAGATCCCGCCACCTCGCTGCTCCGATGCCGCATGGAGACATCGTAGGAGATGCTCAGCCGTGCCCTGCTGCGAGATCCCGCCACCTCGCCGCTCCAATGCCGCAGGAGAAGGCTTCGCCGGTGAGCGGCGCCGATCGTATGAGCTTCTCCACAGGGCAGGCGACGACGGGCGACCGTTGCACGACAACGTCGACTGCTGCATCGTAGCTCCGGCGGCCGTTGTTGCGATGGAACTTCGTCGGGGAAGTCCAGTGCTACAATGGAGCTTCGCCGGGAGACGACCGGTGATGTGATGGAGCTCTGCGGGGGCCGTCCAGTGTTGCATTCAAGCCTCGGCGGAGGGCCGCCAGTTGATACATCTCCAACGTATCTATAATTTTTTATTGTTCCATGCTATTATAGTATCAATCTTAGATGTTGTATATGCAATTATATATCATTTTTTGGGACTAACCTATTAACTTAGTGCCAAGTGTCAGTTGTTGATTTTTTGCTTGTTTTTGGGTTTTCAGAATATTAGTACCAAACGAAGTCCAATTGCCACGAAACTTTTTGGAGATTTTTTTCTGGACATAAGAGACACAAGAAGCTTCGGGAGGAGGCTAGATGACGAAGGAGTGTCCCACAAACCACCAGGACGCGCCCGGGGGGGGGGGGGCAGGCGCGCCCTGGTGCCTTGTGGGGCCCTCGTGGCTCCATTTGACCTAATTCCGCCCTATAATTCTCTAAAATCGGGAAACCAACAGAGAGCCACCCGAAACCCTTTTTCTGCCGCCGCAAGTTCCTGTTCTTGATAGATCCCATCTGGAGGCCTTTTCTGGTACTCCGCCGAGGGGGGATCAATCATGGATAGGCTCTACATCAACCTTGATGCCATTTTGATGATGTGTGAGTAGTTTACCACAGACCTATGGGTCCATAGTTAGTAACTAGATGACTTCTTCTATCTATTTGATCTTCGATACAATGTTCTCCTCGATGTTCGTGGAGTTCTATTCGATGTAATACTTTTTGCGGTGTGTTTGTTGGGATCCGATGAATTGTGAGTTTATGATCAGATTATCCAACAACAACAACAACAACAACAACCAAGCCTTTAGTCCCAAACAAGTTGGGGTAGGCTAGAGGTGAAACCCATAAGATCTCGCAACCAACTCATGGCTCTGGCACATGGATAGCAAGCTTCCACGCACTCCTGTCCATAGCTAGCTCTTTGTCGATACTCCAATCCTTGAGTCTCTCTTAACGGCCTCCTCCCATGTCAAATTCGATTCGACCCGCTTTGAGGAGTCTGGACTAGGGGTGTCGGACAGCCGGACTATCATCGTCACGGACTCCAAGACTACGAAGATACAAGATTGAAGACTCCGTCCGTGTCCGGATGGGACTTTCCTTGGCGTGGAAGGCAAGCTTGGCGTCTGGATATGTAGATCTCCTACCATTGTAACCGACTCTGTGTAACCCTAGCCTTCTCCGGTGTCTATATAAGCCGGAGGGCTTTAGTCCGTAGGACATAACATACATTACAGCAATCATACCATAGGCTAGCTTTAGGGTTTAGCCTCCTTGATCTCGTGGTAGATCCACTCTTGTACTACCCATATCATCAATATTAATCAAGCGGGACGTAGGGTTTTACCTCCATCAAGAGGGCCCGAACACGGGTAAAACATCGTGTCCCTTGTCTCCTGTTACCATCCGCCTAGACGCACGATTCGGAACCCCCTACCGAGATCCACGGTTTTGACACCGACATTGGTGCTTTCATTGAGAGTTCCTCGTGTCGCCACCGATAGGCTCGATGGCTTCTTCAATCAACAACGCTGTCGGTGAGACTTTTCTCCCGGACAGATCTTCAGATTCGGCGGCTTCGCGATGCGGGCTAATTCACTTGGCCATCTGGAGCGGATCGAAGCTAAGCCCCGCCGTCGAGTCGATTCGAGAACTGAACTTCACGGCCGACATCCGCGGGGACTTGATCTTGACGGACTCGAACCACTGACCAAGCGTGCCGCCTTTGTTATGATGGGCATGATCTAGCTCTGCCGCCGAGCAGTGCCTTGGTGGCGCACAAGAATCCGCTCGGCCCTTAGACCGGAGCCAATCGCCAGATCGAGGACGGTGGTTAGACACGCCTCGGGGCTCCAACTTCCGCGGCGATGGGCGAACACTAACCTTGTCCCTCGAAGCTCATGACTCGAGGTGCGGACTCCTTGCGGACTCCGGACCTCCACGCCCGCCAATTGAATCGATTGGGCGCCGGTTATGGAATTCACCGCCGCGGACATCTTCCAACACTCGCCCTTTGGCGACATCCTAAATTCGCTAAAGCATCTCTCGCTATCCAGAGAGTCCTGGCCAGATTATGGCTAGGATGGTTGGGATCTGAGACGACGAAGAAATTGAGCCCACCCACCACCCACTTTGTAGCCACCGTCGGCGATCTAACCGACATGCTAGACTACGACTCAAGACATCGACGCTATGGGCGATGATGCGGAGATGGGCGAGAACCAGCGCCTCTGAGGCCGGAAGACCACCTCGTCATACGACATATACATGGTGGACACCCCAAAAGATGGGGTCGGCGAAGAAGCAGCGGAGGCAGATTTCTTAAAGAAACAGCCCAGCGTCGGCGTCGTGGCGCCGCTCTAAATCCGCCACAGCAAGAATGGAGATTCCGGCACAGGAGATAATAATCGCCGAGAAAGTGCGAAGATAACCCCTCCTCGGCAAGACTCGGCGCATGAGGATGCGAAGCAAGCCCTCACGAGAGGCGGGCGAAGGTCGAGGACTATAATTATATACCTCCCTCCGAAGGCGAGGCAAGCCTCAACGACAGCAATTAAATCGTGCCGAGGATCCCGTCGAACAAAGCGTTTCAAGCGCAGGCTTATTGCCACGGCAAATAGCCTAAAGAAAAAGCAGCAGCAGACTTCAAGATGATCGGGACCTGCTGGCGATCGATGGACCGAGGTCCTCGCGGCAAGAGTATAAACTCGAACGCCCTCCAAAAGCTACCGAAGGCGCAAGTTGCTCCCCGACTAGAGGAGGAAGCATACATACCTTCATCACCAGCAAGACGATCTGGCGGACCGACCACCCGTGGTCGCGACGAAGAGGCATCGGGCCCCCACCAAGACCGTACCCGGCATCGCTCCAAAGTGCGAAGCCAAGGCGGAACGCGCCGGACTTGCGAGATATATTGGAGGGAAAGCAAGGCAATCCAGATCCATCTACGGATCACGAGGCGCGCCCGACCCACAGCGAATACCGTCGCGCCGGATACAATCACTCGGTCGGGCGAACACAGCAGATAACGCTCTCTCGAGCTACGTCGTGATATTGCTCAATATAGGCGCCGCACACCGCTATGCTTCGGCGAAGTAATGGATCATCAAATCCACGAAGGGTTTAAACCCGTAAACATCGAATCCTACGACGGCACAACAGACCTGCGGTTTGGATCGAAGATTATCTCCTTCACATCCATATGGCCCGCGGCGGCATCTCCACGCCATCAAGTATCTCCCACTCAAGCTTAAAGGACCAGCTCGGCATTGGCTTAACAGCTTGCCCGCAGAGTCAATTGGGTGTTGGGAAGACACGGAAGCTGCATTCCTCGACAACTTCGAGAACGCGTATGTGCGGCCACGACGCCGATGACCTAAGCCACATAATCCGATAGCGGACAAATCGGCGGACAATTTCGACACGGTTCTTGACAAAGAAAAACCAAATCGTCGATTGTCCGGATGCGAGAGGCCCTCGCAGCCTTCAAACATAACATCGCGATGAGTGGCTAGCCCGGCACAGGGACGGGAAAAGCGAAATCCATGGCAGCCCTCACATCATTAATGACCGCTTTTGCGCAGGAGAGGATACAGCTGGCTCGCAGCAACAACCTCGGTAAAAATTCTGGCGGTCCGGATACTAAGGACCACAATGGCGGTCGCGTCGAAGCAAAAATAAGCGCCGCGTGCGGCGGCGACAAGGAGGATACGGTAGTCAATGCGGATTCGAGGCTCTAAACCCGGTCGATGGAAGAAGCCATTCAAAAGAACCACTCCGGGTCCGTCAATTTCGACCGAATACTCGACCGCTTATGCGGATACATGGCACCTGAAAAGCCAGCTAATCACACCAGCAGAGATTGCTGGGTGTTCAAGCAGCGAGCAAGTTAATTGCCGAAAACAATGACAAGGGGCTCAACAGCGACGACGAGGAAGAGACCCGACTGCCGAACAATAGAGGACAGAAGGGTTTCCCCCCACAAGTGCGGACGGTGAACATGATTTACGCAACCATATACCCAAGAGGGAGTGGAAGCGTGCACTAAGGGACGTATATGAGATGGAGCCAGTCGCCCCGAAGTTCAATCCATGGTCCTCTTGTCCGATCACTTTCGATCGAAGAGACCATCCAACCAGCATACGCCATGGCGGATTCGCCGCATTGGTTTTAGACCCAATCGTCGATGGATTTCACCTCACGAGAATCACGATGAGCGGCGGCAGTAGCTTTGAACCTGCTTTATCGGGATCACGGTCGCAAGATGGGCATAGACCCTCAAGGATTAAACCTACAAAGACAACCTTTAAAGGTGTCATACCGGTGTGAAGCCAAGCTACAGCTCGATCCTGCTGGAAGTGGTCTTCGGATCCCGGATAATTTCGGGCGAGAGTTAATCTCCGACATAGTCCCATTCGCGGCGGCTATCACGCTCTGCTTTCGGACGAACAGCGTTTGCAAAGTTCAACGCAGTGCCGCATTATGCATACCTCAAGCTCAAGATGCCAGGCCCTCGTGGAGTCATCACGGTCAGCGGAGATCTGGGCGCTCCCTCGAACGGAGGAACATCTGGCTGCTCTCGGCGAATCTGAGCAGCCTTTTAAGGCAATTTCAAGTCCGGCCGTTAAGCGACCGGATACAATAAAAGCGCCGAAGCAACAACAACCAAGACCACAGCACGACGAACCGCACGCGTAGCAATGCGGCCCTGACCCCCGCCCTCGCACGATCGCAAGAGCAACCCTCCGCGTACATCATTACGCTTTGGTGATACCATGGGCGTAGGGGAAGGGACACGACCACAATAGACCCAGAGTGCGGCTCGACCACACCAGGGGCTCGCAAGTGTGCCACTCTTTCTTATTTACTATTTTCTTTCTTTGTATACACAGGATTCTGTTAGCCAGAGACCCTGTCCGGCGGTGAACCTGCCGAACTCATGATGCAACAGCCGGGGAAGAAAGAATGCGGCGACTAACACTCAGGTGGTCTCAATTACGAGCATTAAATTCAATTATATACACCAAGTCCGCAGCCCATCCCCGGAGGGGGACATGTTTAACTAAGTCCAAAACCCTTGCTTACCGCATTATTTGTATCAGTCCGCACTCACAGCAGACTTCCTTTAATAAATGACGCAGCACCTTTTTGCCTGTTATTACATATATATGTTCATTGCATGACATCTTGCACCCGTATATTTTGGTACGGCCTAATACACCGGGGGGTTATGTTCCCCACATTATGGTGTGATAAGTCCGAACACTTTCACAAGTGCGGCACCCCGAACTTATAGCATTATATGAATCGGCTCCGAATCATGTCTTGGGTCAATAGTTGGGTTTGCCCGGCTCCCACGTTTTGGTACCTTACGTTCCGTTCCATCGGCTAAGGTGGCACTGGGAGAACCACTGGATTGCGCCCGATTGAGCAGGCGGCGCCTCGATGGAAAGCTAAAACTGACCGGCATGATAAGGCGAGAGACTGGTCGCTGTTCAAGAGGTCTTTTGGGTCCTTAAAGACTCACGCCGCTTGAGCGAAGTTCGGATAATGTCCGGCGAAGGCGTGGATAGCGCCCAATTCGGTCTTCGAATACTAGGGGCTTCGCCAAAATTAAAATTATAGAATTCTATGGCTAAGTGAGAGTGTTCAAGCATTATAAGTCCGGCTGCCTTGTTACGTTGTGTTGGCGCCTCCTAGATGGACCCAAAAATGGGAACAAGAGTGCTCAAGTTATCCGAACACCCCAGCACTTGCGGCTTGGGGCTGAAGCCGACGACTTGCCATCTCTCAGATTTTATAAGCGGCCGCCTGAAGGTAATATTTTAAATTAAACAAGCGTTGCTTAAAGCGCACATGAACAAAGTTTTCAGCGCGCAGGATAATACATAGCGAGTTTTACTCAAAATTACATCTCTAGGGCATTCATCCGCAATATCGCGGGCTCCCTTCAGGACAGTTTTATAATACATTTCGGGCGTACGATACTCCTTGCCCGGTGGCGGGGGGTTAGTGAGAAGCTTCTCCGCATCCAGCCTGCCCGGTGCACCTTTGTGCGGGCAAGGGCCCGACGAGCACCTTCAATACTGGCGGGCGCTTGATGACCTCCACCCGTGGCACGCATCCACCGGCCGCCGCCGAGGCGAAGTAGCTCCCGGGCATGGCCTGTCGAGCCACACCGGACTATAAGGCCCTTCATGGCCTCCTCGGCTACCTTGTGGAGTTCGACCAGCTGCTTCAGCTGGTCGCTTGGGGGCACCGGATGGCCGGCCTCAGCGTACTGAGACCAGCAGACCTTCTCCATTGAGCTCCCCTCCTCACCACGGTAGAATGCGGCAGCATCGGACACACTATGAGGTAGATCTGCAAACGCCCCTGGAGTGCTCCTAATGTGGGTAAGTGTCAGGTAGTTTACATTAACATGCTTGCTTTGCATGAAAAATGCCTTACCCGCCGCTATCTTCTTCACATCTTCAACCTCCTGAAGGGCCTTACGGGCCTCGGCCTTGGCGGACTTGGCACTTTCGAGGCGAGGCGAGCTCGGACTCCCGAGTCTTGAGTCGCGCTCAAGCTCTCATGCTTCTCCATGAGCACAGGAGCTCTTGCCGCACTACCGCCACCTCGCCTCCTGCTTTTCCGCCCTGCCGCTCGCGGCCTTTGCTGATTCGGCGCGGACACATCCTCCTTCGGGCTGCCACCTCGTTTGTGGCCCTGCGATGCCGTATTATCCTCGTTAATGTTATTGCGACCAAAATCCTTTTCTGTAAGGTAAAAATTCAAAGTGGTGCTACTCACCTTATTTGTCCTCGAGCTGCCTCTTGGCATGGCCGAGCTCTCGCTCGGACCGCTCGAGATCTTGCGTTAATGTACCAACCTCCGCAGTCAGTGCGGTAGAGGTCAGCAGCATAGCCTGCAAACCCATATTGACATAATCTATTAGCAACCTGCGAATATCTTTTTAGATCCCCAGTCCGGCTTTTCTTTCCGAACACCGAACTAAGCATCGAGGCTCTTGTCTATGCAGTATTACATTACATAATTTTAACTTCTTACCTCAAAGCTGTTAGAAGGCTCTGCGAGCTTCGGTCGGCCCGCTCTTGGCGAGTGAACCTTCGAATCACCGCACTCATAACGGTGCGGTGTTCTTCCTCGATGGAAGCGCCTTTGAGCACCTCCGGCAAGTTGTCCGGCACCTCCGGTTGGGCCGGAGGCCGCCGGTGTCACGGTCTTGCCCTTCTTTGAAGGGCGCCCGCGGACTCTGGAACCACTGCGAGTTCCGGCGTAGAGTCGGCGCAAAGTCCGGAGGCTGCCTTGTGGCGCCACCGGAGCCTCCTCTGATGGGTCCCTTTAGGATCCCACCTCGGCGTCCTCATCGGCGGGGGTAGAAAGCGTCGTAAGTGAATCCACATCCGGCGGGCTAGCGACCGCTTCGGCAAGCGGGAAATCATCATCGGCCGGACTGCGGGCAATATGCGGCATTAGTAGGACACTATGTGACACGAAGGAAATTGCATATCAGGGATTCGGATACTCATGATCTCGCCGGAGGCCTGGCCCTTGAAGGCCACTCCTCGTCGCCAACATCGGTGTTGGCGGAGCTGTCCGGGGGAATGGTTCTCCCCCTCTTGGACCCTTCGGCCACCCCTGTTGGGGAAGCCTTCCTCTTCCTCTTCCTCTCCCCCCCTCCAGGAGAGAGTCTTCTTCCTCCTCCTCATCTTCGGGGGAGGAGTCCGCCTCGTCGTCGGGCCTTTGATTCGAGGAACTCTTTCGAGTGCCCGTGGCCACCTCTTGGCCTTCTTCTCCGGCACCACGTGCGGTGCGGAACCAGCAACCCGCTAGGCGGGCATCCACTTTGGGTCTTATGGCATGGGGCCAGGCGGATGAGCTGCTCGACCTTCTTCATCCATTCTGTCAAAGGAAAGGGAGATTGAAACCCTCTTAGTATCAATCTATTTACTACAAGTGTCCGTAAAGGGTAGAATCACTTACCTCGTCGGCGGATCTGCGAGTGAAATCGCGATCTTACATCGCGGATGCGAGAACCGGCGCCTTAAACAGCACCCTCCAGCGCCGTGCGTCGTGTCGAAGAGCCGCTCAGCGCTGGTGCTGTTCGGATCGAACTCCACAGATTGAATGCCCGTTCTTGGCATGGGAGGATCCGCGGACGAGCATGACTTGGACCACGTCGGCGAGCTGAGCTTCTTGTTCACTAGCTTCGGATCTGAGCTCGAGTCCGTCGGCTCCCTCGGATTACCCCACAACAAGCCCTTCTCTTTCCGGAGGTGAGCTGCGTAGGGATACCAGATCTAAATTCGGAGCCGCCGCCCATGTAGGGTCGCGCGGCTCGGTGATATCGAACCACCCGATTGCCACCTTGGCGGAGTCACGAAGGCCCGCCGAACCAGAGGGCGTTGGGCATCTTGCCCAACATGGCGCCTCCGCACTCCGCTGCGTGCCCTTTACTATCTTGACTTGGCGTTGAAGGTCTTGAGCCACAAGCGAAGTGGGGCTGGATGCGAGAGGAGGGCCTCGCTTACCTGACGATAAACGCCGAGATGTTGAGGATGAAGTTGGCGCCGGATCGTGGAAATCCAGGCCTAGTAGAACATGATCCCGGACAAAGGGGTGAAGTGGAAAGCCCAGTCCAGCGGAGGAAGTGGGGAGGGAAAGCGACCCTCTCATGGGGCCGGGGTAGGGATGAGCTGCCCTCGTCGGGCGGCCGGTCGCATAATATCGCCGGAAAGGTATCCGGCTGCGCTGCTGGTGATGTGCTCCTCCTTAGCGGTGGAAGCCAACCATTTGCCTCCCCCTCCGGACATGGTGGGGAAGATTTAGATGAGATCTTGTGAGCTTGGGCGTTGGAGCTTGAGTCTTGCAGAGGTGGATAAGAAAAGGAGGAAGAAGGCGTGGGTGAAAAGGTGAATCCTTATCCCTTATATATAGGCGGCGAAGACTATCGTCCCCACCGGCTGGTAAAACTCGCTTATCTCCCAAGCGCCACCATCAATGGCGCGGTTGGGTTACCCACGTCCGTATTGATGAGAATCCGGAATAAGGGAACACGATCTCTGCTCGACAAGGCGTGCCAAGGAAACCGCCGCTAAATGTGGTGAGGTGGTATAATAAAAAGCGATTCAAGTAAAAGCTTGGTAGTGGTGTGGCGTCATGCCGCAGAATCGTCGTGATTGAACTTGTGCACATATTATTCTCTCTACGGTGGAATGTGGAATTTATTTTGCGAGCGGACACTATCCTGGTGTTCATGATCTTCTCGGATTATTCAAAGGGAACCCGCCTTGCAATGCCGAACATTATGCTTGCGCGGACTTATCGTCATTGAAGCCTGGTTAGGGGCTCTTGAGGAGTCTGGACTAGGGGTGTCGGACAACCGGACTATCATCGTCCGCGGACTCCAAGACTACGAAGATACAAGATTGAAGACTCCGTCCGTGTCCGGATGGGACTTTCCTTGGCATGGAAGGCAACTTGGCGATACGGATATGTAGATCTCCTACCATTGTAACCGACTCTATGTAACCCTAGCCTTCTCCGGTGTCTACATAAACCGGAGGGCTTTAGTCCGTAGGATATAACATACATTACAACAATCATACCATAGGCTAGCTTTAGGGTTTAGCCTCCTTGATCTCGTGGTAGATCCACTCTTGTACTACCCATATCATCAATATTAATCAAGCGGGGCGTGGGTTTTACCTCCATCAAGAGGGCCGAACACAGGTAAAACATCGTGTCCCTTGTCTCCTGTTACCATCCGCCTAGACGCATACAGTTCGGGACCCCCTACCGAGATCCGCGGTTTTGACACCGACACCGCCCTCTCTTGACATTCTCCATGCGCTTTAGCCGTCCGCTATGCGATGGAGCTTCGGAGGCTCGCTGAATATGCCCAAACCATCTCAAGCGATGTTGGACAAGCTTCTCCTCAATTGGTGCTACCCCAACTCTATCTCGTATATCATCATTCCGGACTCGATCCTTCCTCGTGTGGCACACATCCATCTCAACATCGCATCTCCGCCACACCTAAGCTGTTGAACATGTAAGCCTTTTAGTCGGCCAACACTCCGCACCATACAACATTGCAGGTCGAACCGCCGTCTGTAGAACTTGCCTTTTAGCTTTGCGGCACTCTCTTATCACAGAGAATGCGGAAGCTTGGCGCCACTTCATCCATCCGGCTTTGATTCAATGGTTCACATCTTCATCAATACCCCATCCTCCTGCAACATTGACCCCAAATACCGAAAGGTGTCCTACGAGGTACCACACGGACATCAAGGCTAACCTCCTCCTCCTCACACCTAGTAGTCTTGAAACCGCACATCATGTACTCGGTTTTAGTTCTACTAAGCCTAAACCCTTTCGATTCCAAGGTTTGTCTCCATAACTCTAACTTCCTATTTACCCCCGTCCGACTATCGTCAACTAGCACCACATCATCCGCAAAGAGCATACACCATGGGATATCTCCTTGTATACCCCTTGTGACCTCATCCGTCACCAATGAAAAAAGATAAGGGCTCAAAGCTGACCCCTGATGCAGTCCTATCTTAATCGGGAAGTCATCGGTGTCGACATCACTTGTTCGAACACTTGTCACAACATTATTGTACATGTCCTTGATGAGGGTAATGTACTTTGCTGCGACTTTGTGTTTCTCCAAGGCCCACCACATGACATTCCGCGGTATCTTATCATAGGCCTTCTCCAAGTCAATGAACACCATATGCAAGTCCTTCTTTTGCTCTCTATATCTCTCCATAAGTTGTCGTACCAAGAAAATGGCTTCCATGGTCGACCTCCCAGGCATGAAACCAGACTGATTTTTGGTCACGCTTGTCATTCTTCTTAAGCGGTGCTCAATGACTCTCTCCCATAGCTTCATTGTATGGCTCAGCAGCTTAATTCCACGGTAATTAGTACAACTCTGAACATCCCCCTTGTTCTTGAAGATTGGTACTAATATACTCCGTCTCCATTCTTCTGGCATCTTGTTTGCCCGAAAAATGAGGTTGAAAAGCTTGGTTAGCCATACTATCGCTATGTCCCCGAGACCTTTCCACACCTCAATGGGGATACAATTAGGGCCCATCGCCTTGCCTCCGTTCATCCTTTTAAAGCCTCCTTCACCTCAGACTCCTGGATGCGCCGCACAAAACGCATGTTGGTCTCATCAAAGGAGTCGTCCAGTTCAATGGTAGAACTCTCATTCTCCCCATTGAACATCTTGTCGAAGTACTCCCGCCATCTATGCTTAATCTCTTCTTCCTTCACCAAGAGTTGGCCTGCGCCGTCCTTGATGCATTTGACTTGGCCAATATCCCTCGTCTTCCTCTCCCGGATCTTAGCCATCTTATAGATGTCCCTTTCACCTTCCTTCGTGCCTAACCGTTGGTAGAGGTCCTCATATGCCCGACCCTTGCTTCACCAACAGCTCGCTGCGGCCTTCTTCGCCATCTTGTACTTCTCTATGTTATCGCACTCCTATCCAGGTATAGGCATCTGAAGCAATCTTTCTTCTCTTTAATCGCCTTCTGGACATCATCATTCCACCACCAGGTATCCTTATCTTCGCTTCTCCTTCCCCTGGACACTCCAAACTCCTCCGAGGCCACCTTACGAATGCAAGTCGCCATCTTCATCCACACATTGTCCGCATCCCATCCTTCCTCCCAAGGGCCCTCCTTAATTACCCTCTCCTTGAACACCTGAGCTACCTCGCCCTTGAGATTCCACCACTTTGTTCTAGCGACCTTGGCACGCTTATCCCGCTGGACACGAATCCGAAAGCGGAAGTCAGCAACCACCGACTTATCTTTGGGTACAACACTCTCCCGGTATCACCTTACAGTCTAAACACGCACGCCTATCTTCTCTTATCGAGAGGATGAAATCAATCTGGCTAGAGTGTTGGCCACTACTAAAAGTCACCGGATGTGATTCTCTCTTTCTAAAGAGGGTGTTAGCTACAATCATGTTGTAGGCTAGAGCAAAGCTTAAGACATCTTCTCCTTCTTGATTCACGATGCCATAGCCAAAGCCCCCATCGCCCCTTCAAAACCTGTGTTATATGTACCCACGTGGCCATTGAGGTCTCCTCCTATGAAGAGCTTCTCACCAATCGGTACCTCCTAACCATGTCTTCCAAGCCTTCCCGAACTCCCTCTTGGTGTTCTCATTGTAGCCTACTTGCGGGGCATACTGATCGATAACATTGAGAACCAAGTCCTCAACTACCAGCTTGACCGGGATAATCCGGTCCCCACGTCTCTGACGTCTACCACTCCATACTTGAGGCTCTTGTTGATCAAGATGCCTCGCCATTCTATTTGCAGCCGTCCCGTGTACCACGGCTTGAAGCGGTATCCTCCACCTCCTTCGCCTTCTGTCCTCTCCATTTGGTTTCTTGGACGCAAAGGATATCAACACCTCTGCTCACCGCTGCATCAACTAGCTCCCGAAGCTTCCCTGTCAGAGACCCTACGTTCCAGCTACCTAAGCGAATCTTCCTAGGCTCGGCTAGCTTCCTTACCCTTCGCACTCGTCGAGTCAAATGCGAAGATCCTTGCTCATTTTCCACTACATCCGGGCGCCGATGTAGCGCGCCACTAAGGATGCGACGACCCGATCCTCACTCACTTGCCACCGTATCCGGATCAAGATACGGCGCGCCACTTGGGGGGTGATGGCCCGGCCCTTGCCCATTTTCCACCACACCCGGGTTCCGATGTGGCGCGTCACTGAGAGGGTTATGCCATTTCTGTGAACTCTTTTATGCATGATCATTATAGCTTTGTATTTCTCTCAGATCTATCCGTTTGGTTTGGCCAACTAGATTGATTTATCTTGCAATGGGAGAGGTGTTTTGTGATGGGTTCGATCTTGCGGTGCTCAATCCTAGTGATAGAAAGAGACATGACAAGTATTTGTATCGTTGCCATTAAGGGTAAAACTATAGGGTTTATTCATATTGATTGGGTTTACTTTGTCTACATCATGTCATCTTGCTTAAGGTGTTACTCAGTTCTTTATGGACTTAATACTCTAGACGCATACTGGATAGCGGTCAATGTGTGGAGTAATAGTAGTAGATGCAGGCAGGAGCCAATCTACTTGTCTTGGACGTGATGCCTATATACATGATCATTGCCTTGGATATCGTCATGATTATTTGCTTTTCTATCAATTGCCTAATAGTAATTTATTTAGCCACTATATGCTACCTTCAAGAGAGAATCCTCTAGTGAAATTTATGGCTCCCAGGTCTATCTAACTCATATATGAAAATTCAAAAATATATTGCACTTTGATTTACTTTATTTTTTGTGTTTTTATTTATCTATCTATCACTACGAGATTTGATCCTTACAATTAACCGCCAGGTGACAACGCCTTGTTTGCGTCGGGTGCAAGTATTTGTTATTTTGTGTGTAGGTACTGCTAATGAGTTGTTGCGTGGTTCTCCTACTGGATTGATAACCTTGGTTTCTAACTGAGGAAAATACTTATCT
Organism: Aegilops speltoides; assembly: GCA_021437245.1. Taxonomy (NCBI): domain Eukaryota; kingdom Viridiplantae; phylum Streptophyta; class Magnoliopsida; order Poales; family Poaceae; genus Aegilops; species Aegilops speltoides. Next base: position 170,061,024 of record CM038142.1, on the reverse strand, counting down.
CTACTATACTACATCATCCTCTCCTCTTCGGGGAAATCCCAACGCAACTCGCATGTAGTAGGAAGAATTTCCGGTGCTATTGCCGGGGAGACATTACCAACATCTATCAAGTTACTACGCATAAACTTTTATCTCCTTGCATTTATATTATTTGCCATTTGCCTCTCGTTTTCGTCTCCCCCACTTCTAACACATTTTTACAAAAACACAAAAACATTTTTCGTTTGCCTTTTTTTCCGCTTGTTCGCTTGCTTGTTTTCTTATTTGCCTAGTCAAGATGTCTCAAGAAAATACAAAATTGTGTGATTTTTCCAATACTACTAATAATAATGATTTTATTAGTACTCTGATTGCTTCTTCCGCCACTAGCGCAGAGTCTTGTGATATTAATGCCGCTTTGTTAAATCTTGTTATGAAAAAACAATTTTCTGGTAGTCCTAATAAAGATGTTGCATCCGAACTTAATACTTTCATTGAATTGTGTGATATGCAAAATAAAAAAGATGTGGATAATGATATTGTCAAATTAAAATTATTCCCGTTCTCAGTACGAGATCGCGCTAAAACTTGGTTTTCATCTTTGCCACGAAATAACATTAATTCATGGGATAGGTGTAAAGATGCTTTTATTGCCAAGTATTTTCATCCAGTGAAAATTAATTCTCTTAAAAATAAAATTATGAATTTTAAGCAATTTGAGCATGAACATGTAGCCCAATCTTGGGAGAGGATGAAACTAATGATAATAAATTGCCGAACTCAAGGCTTAAGTTTGTGGATGATCATACAAAAAATTTATGCGGTATTGAACTTGTTTCTAGAAATCTTTTAGATTGTGCCGCGAGTGATACTTTTATGGAAATCACATTAGGATAAGCTACAAAATTTCTTGATAATATTATGGCAAATTATTCACAATGGCGTACTAGAAGAACTCCTACAAGTAGGAAAGTAATTTTTGTTGAAGAAATTAGTACTTTGAGTGATAAAGTAGATGCGCTTATGAAAATGGTTGCTAGTAGGAGTGCTCATATTGGTCCTAATGGTGTGACTTTGTCTACTTTGATTGAGAAAAATAATGATCCCGTATATGTGATTTTTTTCCTCGTGAAACAATTTTAATAGTAATGCTTATAGAGGTGATTTTAATCCTAGGCCGTTTTCTGGAAATTCCTCTAATAATTATGGTCCCTATGGTAATTCTTGTAATAATAATATGATGCTCTCTGATCTTGAGAGTAATATCAAAGAATTTATTAATGCTCAAAAACTTTTCAACACTACGATAGAGGAAAAAAGAGTAAACTTGATGATATGTCTAGGAGCATGGATAGAATTGTGCATGATGTGGAAAATCTTAAATCTGACCCTGGATCTGATGATGAAAAATCCAACAAGGGAAAGAAGAGTGGCATTGGTAAGGGTCAGCAACATAATATGACAGGGCATAACGGCAACAACCAGGGCAACAGTGGCAAGCGCAGACAACCTGATGGCAGTCAGATCTTGTAGCTAACACCAACACTAGATATAAAAACCAACGCCATAATGGTAATGGTAAGCCGTCCTTTGGAGGGAAGAACTCTAATATTGAGACGATGAGGAATGAGCCTTGCCCAAAACACAGCCTGCCTAATAAGCCAGCGACTCATGCTTGGAAAGACTGTTTCATCATGCGAGAGTACAGGAATCCCAACTTTAATCAGAATCATGGGAACAATAATGGCCTGCCTGGCGGTTCAGGATCTAGCTCACAGGGCCCCAGATTTTGTAGTGGCAGCTCAAGTTCTGGTTATCAAGGATAGGGCAACCAGGGGGTTATAACCAATAGTCTGGTCAGGGTAACCAGCAACATCAGTCAGGATATCAGAGTAATCCAAAGCAACTCAACGGTGGACAATATCATGTTTTAACCACAAGTCTTTGCAAGCGAGATCAGATGGTTCATAAATGCACGATCAGTGCAATTTAGTCGGTGGTGCCCCAATACTTACGGTAGTCCAAGTATCCAATCACATGGAGCCGAGAGGATCACCCGCCCCAGGTTGACAATCCGGGTCAGCTAGCTTTGGTGGTAGCCCCTCAGGTCGGGGGTTATAAATTCACTAAAGTACTCATGGATGGTAGCAGCAGTATCAATATCCTTTATTATGCCACCTTTCGCCGGATGAACTTAACTGATAAAGACCTTAAACCGTCTTCTACAGTCTTTCATGGCGTGGTGCCTGGTAAGTCGGCGTATCATGTTAGAAAGATTGCCTGGGAAGTAGCCTTTGGTGATGACTATGACTACAGAACAGAGACATTATGGTTTGAAGTGGTCAAAATCAGGAGTCCTTATCATGCCTTGTTTGGACGCCCGGCTTATGCAAAGTTTATGGCTCGGCCTTGTTATGTTTATTTACAGCTTAAGATGCCAGGGCGTAAGGGCACTATTATGGTCCATGGTAATTGGAAGATTGCTTTGGAATGTGAGGAAGGAGATGTTGCCTATGCTGAGTCAGCCTGTGCCACAGAGGAGCTTAAATTATATAAGGATAGTGTTGACCCGGCTGATATGACCCCTTTGAAGAAGCCCACCACTGAGCAAGACCCTTGTTAAAATTTAAGTCGGTGATGACACTAAGCAGGTTGACTTTGTCCCTGGCGACTCATCTCAAATATTCACAGTGGGGGCTAATATGTATCCTAAATAGGAAAGCGTGCTCATCGAATTCATCTGTGAGAATCGGGAAATCTTTGCATGGAAACCTTCTGACATGCCAATTTACCGAGAGAGTTAGTTGAGCACACCCTTAGTGTGGACCTAAGTTTAAGTCAGTTAAGAAGAGCGACGTAAGGCCATTTGAGAGGAGGTAGCCCGGCTCTTAGCAGCTGGGTTTATTGTGGAAGTCTTTCACCCTAAGTGGTTGGCTAACCTTGTGCTTGTACTTAAAAAGAGTGGCACATGACATATGTGTGTTGACTACACAGTTCTTAATAAAGCTTGTCCAGCTGATCCGTTTGCTCTCCCTCGTATCGACCAGATTGTTGATGCCATGGTGGGTTGTGAGAGCATATGCTTCCTGGATGCTTATTCTGGTTATCATTAGATCAAGATGGCAGTTAAGGACCAAGAGAAGACGTCTTTTTACCCCTTTTGGAGCGTGCTGCTATGTTTCTATGTATTTTGGGCTTAAGAGTGCTCAGGCGACTTATCAACGATGTGTTTAGAATTGCTTCCACAGTCAGATTGGACGCAATGTGCATGCTTATGTGGATGATATTGTGGTTAAATCCAGAAAGAAGGAGACTCTCCTGGATGATCTAAGGGAGAATTTTGTCAATCTCCGGGTCTATAAGATGATGCTTAACCCGGCCAAGTGTATTTTTGTTGTGCCTGCAGGCAAGCTATTGGGCTTTATGGTCTTAGTGAGGGGTATTAAGGCGAACCTGGAGAAGATTAAGGCCATCATTTCACCGGCTAAGCCGGCGTGTGTCAATGACGTCCAGCGCCTGGCGGGTCGCATCACGGCTCTGAGCCGGTTCATAAGCCACCTGGGAGAGAAGGCAATTCCTTTATACCAGAAGATGAAGAAGACATATCACTTTGTCTGGAGTGATGCTACTGATAAAAGCGTTTGAGGCGCTCAAAAAATAGTTAGCTGAGCCGCCCGTCCTTGCAGCTCCCAACGAGAAAGAGCCTTTGCTCCTGTATGTGGCGGATAATAGTAAGGTTGTGAATGTGGCAATTGCTGTGGAACGCAAGGAGGCGGGGAAGGAGTACCCAGTCTAGCGGTCAGCTTATTATGTCAGTGAGGTATTGATTGAGTCCAAGCAACGATATCCAGATTGGTAGAAACTGGTATATGGGGTATTCATGGCGAGTCACAAGTTGAAGCATTATTTTCTTGGTCATCCTATTACTTTGGTCAGCTCTGCTCCCTTAGGAGACATTATTCAAAACAGGGAGGCCATATGCCGGGTTGCTAAGTGGGCAATAGAGCTTGGACCTCATGGTTTGAAATATGTGCCGAAAACAACCATCAAATCTCAGGCTCTGGTGGATTTCATCAATGACTGGACAGAGTTGCATACACCCGAGGAGAATCCTGATAACACATATTGGATGATTCACTTTGATGGGTCCAGGCAGTTGGAAGGCTCGGGGCTAGAGTTATTTTGACTTCCCCACAAGGTGACAAACTTTGTTATGATTTAAGGCTAATGTTTACGTGTACTAACAATGCAGCTAAATATGAGGCTTTACTCCACGGCCTTCATATGGCCAAGGAGATGAATTTAAGCCAGGTCGGGTGTCTAGGCGACTCAGACCTTGTGGCTCAACAAGTCGCAGGCACATGGGATTCCAAAGACCCGCTCATGGCGGCTTATCATTGGGCAGTTGACAATATTGTGGGTCACTTCAAGGGCTATCAGGTGGATCATCGAAGGAAGAACGAGGTGGCTGATGCCTTAAGACGGCTTGGATCTCAACGTAAGCCGGTGCCTCCTAATGTGTTTCTTGATGTGTTGCACAATCCTTCGGTCAAATTACCATCTCAAGAAGACCTTGCGGTCCCTGACCCGGAGGTGCAGCTAGTGGTGACTCTCCATGCTATTCCTGATTGGACGCTCCCCTATTTGGCTTATATGACCCGGGGTGAGTTACCTGAGGATGAAATTTTGGCAAGGCAAATAACCAGGAGGGCTAAATCTATGACTATTGTCAACGCCGAGTTACACAGATGCAGTGTGACAGGCGTGTTTCAACATTGTGTTTCTCCTGAAGAGGGTCGTGAGATCTTACGAGAGATTCATGGAGGTGATTGTGGTCATCATGCTGGCTCTAAGTATTTGGTGGATAAAGCGTTCGTCATGTTTTTACTGTTGATGGCTCATGCTGATGCAGAGGATATTGTTAGCAAATGTGATGGATGTCAGAAGTTTGCAAGGCGAGCTCACGTGCCGGCTCAAGAATTGCGGATGATTCCCATAACCTGGCCATTTGCGGTTTGGGGGCTTGACATGGTTGGGCCGTTCAAGAGGTCCAATGATAAGAAGACCCATCTTTTGGTGGTGGTCGATAAATTTACCAAGTGGCTTATGGTTCCCTTAAAGCGAACACCGGGTTGTTGGGTGGCGGAATTACCTTCCGTGGTTTGGAGTATTAATACCACCCCCAACAGGTCAACAGGTTATACGCCTTTCTTCATGGTCTATGGTACAGAGGCGGTTCTCCCAAGTGATATACGTCACGACTCGCCCAAGGTGGCGGCTTATGTTGAAGCTGATAATGAGACGACACGTCAGAACGCGCTTGATGTTTTGGATGAAGAGCGTGACCATGCGGTGGCCCGGTCGATGATTTATCAACAAGACCTGCATCACTATCATAGCCGTAGAGTTAAGACTCGGGCGTTTCAAGAGGGCAACTTAGTGCTCCGGTTGATTCAAGATCAAACTAACATGCATAAGCTTTCCCCGCCCTGGGAAGGACCTTTTGTGGTTAGCAAAAATATCAACAATGGTTTGCATTATCTTACTGATATACGTGAGCGCAAGGAGTCACGCACCTCTGAGCAAGAGACCAATAGGCCTTGGAACATTGCTCATCTTCGGCCTTACTACACCTGAGCCACCGGCTCTTATCATTGTACATACTTTTGATGATGTGTATATATCTTTTTATCATCAAATATAATAAAGCCTGCATCCCTGAAAAATTTGGGGCCTCTATCATTTCATTTCTATGTATCTCATCCTTTATTAGTTGATCATGAGGTCACCTGGGGGCTTCCAACCCACCGGGTTTAGCTTTCATACCCCCTTGGCCAGGCATGAGACGCCAAATTATGGGTTATCCTGCCTATTTGCAACTTGCTAATCCGCTAGGTGACCCGCCGAACTCTTAACAGTCAATCTTTTTTAAGACGATGAACTGATTAAAGTTAAAATGGCGGCTTGTGTCACGTGAGGGCCAGCTTACAGTGAGCTAGGATAAACTCAACGGCTGTGTGGCCTTGAAAGAAAAAGGCCTATGAGCCAACTTATTCGGTCATGTCTTGAAATCCGGCCTAACAAAAATTTGGGATTTTTATCTCTCTTTTGGATTCTTTGGATGTCTTTATGCTAAGTTTTTTGCTTTTGTGCAAATTTTGACTACCCGGGTCATGAGGCTCCGGGTTATGTTGCTCATTTTGAGTATTTTTGGGTTGTAACCCACCCTGGCTTTGGATATGTCACCGGTATGTTTTGGTTTGAATAGTCATGGTTATGAGGCTACAAGTCTTTGGGTTGTCACCCACCATGGCTTTTGGTTTTTAAGCCGCCAACATGATCTGGCTCTACAACCATGATAATCATGTTTTCAACAATTATATGAGACTACGAGTCTTCGGGTTTGGGAACCCACCCTGATTTATGAATTTAAGTCGCCAGTATATATTCTTGTGTCAGATCGAGCATGCCACAAAGTACAACTACTAGATTGAAAGTGGAGATAAACATGTGCGAAGGTATGACAAGACGGATCAATGTTTTCAACTACCCTATTACACGGCTTCAACTGAGCCCAAAAAAGTTTTTCAATCAGGAGTTTTTGGAGCTGCATTCCCATAACCTGGCCTGAGAGCCGCCTGGTTCATCATTGCTATGATTAATTTTCATCCTGATGCCTTGATGACTCCGGGTCATCCTACGTCGGCTCTTCCTTATCGACCATCTGGAGGTCATCCGATGTCCCTTCGATGCCGGTTAAGGCCTCAAATGTGGCTTCGTCATTAATAATAATGAAAGGGTTAAGGTCAAGGGCGAAGATGTGCTTATGCCTAGGAGGAACAAGATCCATCACTTCATGCGTGGGCGGCTTAATCTTGTTGTTGTTTTCGTCATAAGCCAGCATATAATGGTTCGAGTTCAGCTCTTCAATAAGCTTGCAAGCCACAGGTTGCATTTCTCTGACACATTTGTTGAAGTCTTGTTCTTCAAATGTTGACCCGTCATCCTTGAACTCTGGACATCCAGTGGCTATCTCTTTCGGGTCAAGCTCTGATTCCCACTCTTTCGCCCGGCCTGGAGCAACAATGGCTCCGGCTCGGGAGGCTGATAGTTTAATCTCTTCAATTTGAGTCGACACTGTTGACAGTTGCTCTAAGGTTGTCTTGATCAGAGTTGGAGGCTTCTATCCTCCTGATGAAGCTGCAAGACTATGTTGTGTCCCAACATATAATTGTTCGACCAATGAATACACCGCTTTAAGTTTAAGCAACATGTTCTAGCCAAGATTGGCGCTTCTGGGGCATGTTCAAGAGTCGCCAGGTGGATTAAATATTATCTATTATGAAATGCTAGGTGGGTCAAATAAGTATTAAAGCAAGATAATGAAGTGCAAATGTTTAACATACCAAAGATGGCGGTTGTCATCTGGATTATGTGTTGCTTTAAGCCAGCAAGCTCGTCAGTCAACGGCTTAAGTGCAGCTTCAGCATCTTTAGCTCTTTTCTACAGGGCAGCCTTGTCAGCTTCCTAGGCGTTTCTCTCAGCATCAAACCCCCGCCTTAATTTTTTCAATCTCTTTCAGCGTAGTCTTCAACTTTAAGTCAGCTTTGGAAGACTCTATTTGCTGCAGTTCTATATTTTTTCTTAAGTCGCCAAGCTGCGACTCCTGCTCCTTCAACATTTCCTGAAATACAACATTGAGACAATAGTTACCACACAAGGAGCAAGTGATATAATTAACTTAAGTCCCAAGCACATTGCCAGAAATATACTTGGCACTTGGGGGGCTAATGTAAGTCATTTTAATTCTAATTATGACCCGCTCACTTTGGTAAGATAAGCTGGCCCTTGGGGGCTACATATTTGGATTTCTTAAGTGACTATAAGTCCCGACTCATCTTGCCGGCCCTTGGGAGCTATATATCTGGATTTCTTAAGTGACTATTAAGTCCCGGATCATCTTGTTAAGTTAAGCTGGCCTTTGGGAGCTACACTTTGGGAAAAACTTACAAGTCTATAGCATACTCATTATTTTCCTATGCTCTATACTTGGGGGGCTACTATGAATATAAGTATGTCAGCAAGGCTAAAGAGGAGAGGGAAGGTTTCATACCTCATGTTTCTCTCTCCTGAGTTGAACAAGCCCAACCTCCATATCATGACTTGTGTTAAGACGGCTCAAATAGACGGCATATATGTCGCCTGCACTAAAGGAAGAGTAGCTCTCTAGGTCCAGCTTGGCATTGCCTTTTTCTAAGGCAGGAGATTCTTTCTTAGTGTTGTGCTTGTCTAGCACAGTTGAGGCTCCTGGCGCTGTAAAAGCTGTCCCAGTGATAGTCACATCATTGGAATTCTTATTAAGGGAGATCTCCTCAGTCAGCTTGGCAGGGCTAGCCGGCTTAGGGCTTGGTGGCTCATGGCTCATAGCTGGATTTATTTCAGCATCCATTGCTTCAAAGACGGTAGTGTCAGCAAGTGGCAGCGGGTTATTGGTAAGATCTTAAGGGTTTTGAACTGAAGCCTCCGGGGCCTCGGCTGCCTGCTTCTCCTGCTCAGCGGTCTTTGGGTCTTCTGAAGAGCCGCCCACCTTCGGTTTTTACTCGCCTTCGCTACGCCTCTATAACAAAGATACAAGAGCTCGTTAGTATATGTCATTACAAGTCATTTATGAACAAGTAGAGATGCTTACCCATGGGCAACCTTGAAGACAGGCATTTGAGTTCCTGTAGAGTCGTCGGATGATGGAGGTGTTCCCTGATAATTTGAGTCGGAAGGATTAAGAGGTTGACGAAAGAGACTAGCCTTTGGAAGAGAAAGAGTTGGACTATGAGGCACCGCATTTCGGCGCTTGCGAGGGGCGGGAGTGTTGGGTAAGCCGGAGTTGAGGTCTTGAGTACCGTCACTCCGAGTCATATGTCCTGAATCATGTTACTACTTCTTCAAAAGAAAATTGGGGTCCAAATGAGCAAGAGGATGAGAAAATCTTACTTTCCGGATGACCCGCCGAGTTTTCTTTCGTGGCAAAGGGTTTGAGTTGGAGGAGACTGCTATTACCTTTGCTGCATCAGCCTGGCTTGTCTCCGCGTCATCCTGAGGAGAGTCGGCATCAATAAGTTGCATAAAAAGACAACCAAGGGAGTCGAGTTCTACCTGTGAGTCATCCAGCTTGAGAAGATCTTCTGCCGTTTGTTTTTTACGGCGGCCCGGAGCACGGGCTTTGGTCTTAGGCTTCTTGACCAGGGCGGCGGCTTGCAGTTTCTTGGTCCAGAAGGCGGAGTTAGCTTGGACAAGTACAAAAAATATTAAACAATTCATAACGCAGAATTAACCTGTATTGAACCAGATAAAGGTAAATACTCACTGATGGAGCTGGATTTTGTTTAAGGAAAGGCGGCAGACCAACTTTATTGCAGTTCTCTTGAGACTCACCAAGCAAAGTCCTTATGGGTTTAAAGACTTCTTCAGCAGTAAAGTTGTCTTTAGTGTACGGTTGAGGGTCATTTGGCTCGCCAGAGTACTCATACATTAGGCCGGGACATCGGCTTAAGGGGAGTATCGTCCAAGAGACCCGGCACCGGGTCAAGTCAACTCCAAATAACCCATGAGCTAGTAAAGCTTTGTCCTTGGAGAGGAATGGGAGGGCCTCTGCATGCTCTTCTGGGATAATCTTGCTTGGCGGGTCAAAATCCGTTGGAAGATTCTCAGCTCTAAACCCGGGCAAAGGATTTTCCATTGTTGGAGCATTATTTTTACAATAAAACCAGGTGGTCACCCATCCCTTGGGGTGACTTGGTAAGACAGTGGAAGGAAAATTGTTATCTCTTGGTCTCTAAATAGAGATTTCACCTAACTCTTGACTTGAGACATTTTGACATTCAGTCTGGCAGTTTATATAAAAGAACTCCTTGAACAAGGGAACAGTGGGCATTGTTTGCAGATAAACTTCACAGAAGATTTGAAAGTGGTAGATGTTGGATACTGAGTTTGGACCTATATCTTGAGGGTGCAAGTTGAAGTAGTGGAGGAGGTCCTGAAAGAATTTAGACTCGGATTGGGTAAACCCTCTGAGTATGGGATCAGTGGAGACCACAATTTCATCCTCGGCAGGAGTAGGGATTACTTCCCCATTGCTAACTCGCCATCCAATTTCCTGCTGACTCGCCAATAGGCCTTGGCCTACGTAATCATTGAGGGTTTCTTTGGTAACCAAAGAACATTCCCAGTTGACAATAGTCATTTTTGACGGTTTAAAAGCTATGGCCTAGAGATATAGCGTGATGATTTAATACTACGTTGATAAGTTGATTAATGGTTACAAATGACAGTTCAATAGCTGCAAATTGACTATGGATATACAATTGATCATTGTTATGAATAAATCATAAGCCGCTTGTACGATGAAGGGAGGGTCAGCTGGAGCTAAGAGCTACCTTAACCATGGGATATAATTATCAAGATATGAGTAGCATATTGGCGGGTCAAGTTGCAGAAGCATGTTTGGAGTTCTTGGCGGGTTACAGATTCATGATTAAGCCGGCTAGAGGCTGGCGGGTTACAAAGTTATTATCTAAGCCGTCCAAATAACATTGGCAGTTCAGTTATCTACAGGTCTGGGATTGATGAAATTTTGCTAAGTACGGGATAAACAAGTTTCACAATTTATGCCTAAAATTTTGGATCTACTGCAGCTTTGAAAATGAAGAACAATTTCTAAACCTAAGGTTCAGTGGCGGAAAAATAGCAGGTGATGCATGGATTTTGAAGAGAAAAAGATCGGTGCTGGATGCAGAATAAGAGCTCGAACAAGTACCACATCATTTTTTCCTAGTTCATGGATTGAGTTATATTTTCTATACAAGAATTGAATGCGCTTGGGTGAAACTTGGTTGAACATCGATGAACTCGATGAACTAGGGCATTATAATGTGGATATGAGAAAAGGGCAAGATGATACCTGGCGGTGTTGGTGAAGAGCGGGAGTGCACTGCGGTTCTCTGGTCCGGTCAGGTTGATGCAGCAGCCCTTGTCGGAGTCGCTGGTGAAGAACGGTCGGAGTGGCGGAGCTCTTTTGCGGCGGAGGTCGCGAGGAGGAAGAAGAAGTGGAAGCGAAGGGGGTAAAAGTGAAAAAGGAACCCCCCCTCGTGCCTATTTATAAGGGAAAAAGTGAAACCATAAATGGCAGGCGTAGAAATTGAGATTATCTCAACACTGGAGGCGCCTCGATTCTCGAATGACCAATTAATGAGAAAAAGATCTGTGGTGATGTCATGGTTTTTTTTGGATTTACTGTGCATGACGTCATGGCGGGTTACAATGATTCATTCAAGGTTAAGCATTGGAAAAGAAGGCTTGCCAACCTGAAGTAGTGAAGATTGACATGAACAAGTTCAAATCAATCTGGGGCCTAATTTTGGGGATGTAACCCCAAGGTGTGACCCGCCCAGGTGGGGCCGGGTTACACCATTGGTGACTCTTAATAAAGAAATCCCAAGTAGATCCAAGAAGATGAAGTATGAAGACTGGTGGTGGTTTACAAGGTGGGCCTGCTGAAGGCCCAAGACTTGGAGGTAGAGTCATGACCCGGATGGTGTGAGCCGCCACGATGGCGACTTGCCTAACAAGGCAGGGCAACTTAGAAACCAAGTTGGTCACGTTGTGTGATCTCACTTGGACTATTGTAAGCCCAGGGCCTCGACCTGTGTATATAAAGGCGAGACCTTGTGGTGGGTTAACTCAAGAAACAATTGATCGAGAGCTAGGTCAAGTAGGTCCACTCTCCTGTAATTGATATTCAAGCTATAGTCAACAAAAGTAGGAGTAGGCTTTTACCTCGTTGTGAGGGGCCAAACCTGGGTAAACCTTGTGTCCTTTGTTCCATTCAACCCCTTCAAGCTAACTTACACTGCGATGGCTCCACACCTAAGTCCTTTCACAAGGGCATCTGTCGTCACAAAGCCACGACAAAATAGTTTATGGAAAAGCATTCCACTTACCACTCGAACTAGAACATAAATCTTATTGGGCAATTAAAGATCTAAACTATGGTTTCAAACTTGCCGGTGAGAAAAGGTTATTTGATATTGCTACATCTTGAGCTTGTGTTGGTTTTCCTTGAAGAGGAAAGGGTGATGCAGCAATAGTAGCGTAAGTATTTCCCTCAGTTTTTGAGAACCAAGGTATCAATCCAATAGGAGGCTCCTCAGAAGTCCCACGCACCTACACAAACAAACAAAGAACTCGCAACCAACGCAATAAAGGGGTTGTCAATCCCTTCACAGCCACTTGTGAAAGTGAGATCTGATAGTGATAGTATGATAAGATAAATATATTTTTGGTATTTTATAATATAGATTGGAAAAGTAAAGATGCCAATAAAAGTAGATTGAAAGCTTATATGATAAAAGATAGACCCGGGGGCCATAGGTTTCACTAGTGGCTTCTCTCAAAATAGCATAAGTATTACAGTGGGTGAACAAATTACTGTCGAGCAATTGATAGAAAAGCAAATAATTATGAGATTATCTAGGCATGATCATGTATATAGGCATCACGTCCGTGACAAGTAGACTGACTCCTGCCTGCATCTACTACTATTACTCCACACATCAACCGCTATCCAGCATGCATCTAGAGTATTAAGTTCATAAGAACAGAGTAACGCATTAAGAAAGATGACATGATGTAGAGGGATAAACTCATGCAATATGATATAAACCCCACCTTTTTATCCTTGATGGCAACAATACAATACGTGCCTTGCAACCCCTATTGTCACTGGGTAAGGACACCGCAAGATTGAACCCAAAGCTAAGCACTTCTCCCATGGCAAGAAAGATCAATCTAGTAGGCCAAACCAAACTGATAATTCGAAGAGACTTGCAAAGATAACTCAATCATACATAAAAGAATTCAGAGGAGATCCAAATATTTCTCATAGATAAACTTGATCATAAACCCACAATTCATCGGATCTTGACAAACACACCGCAAAAAGAGTTACATCGAATAGATCTCCACAAGAGAGGGGGAGAACATGGTATTGAGATCCAAAAAGAGAGAAGAAGCCATCTAGCTAATAACTATGGACCTGAAGGTCTGTGGTAAACTACTCACAACTCATCGGAGGGGCTATGGTGTTGATGTAGAAGCCCTCCGTGGTCGATTCCCCCTCCGGCGGAGCGCCGACGAAGGCTCCAAGATGGGATCTCGCGGATACATAAGGTTACGGCGGTGGAAATTGTTTTTCGTTGGCTCCCTGGATGTTTTCGGGGTACATGGGTATATATAGGAGGAAGAAGTAGGTCGGTGGCGGCCCGAGGGGCCAACGAGACAGGGGGCGCGCCCTGTAGGGGTGGGCGCGTCCTCCACCCTCGTGGCCGCCTCGGCTGCTTCTTGGCTTGCACTCCAAGTCCTCTGGATCACGTTCGTTCCAAAAATCACTATCCCGAAGGTTTCATTCCGTTTGGACTACGTTTGATATTCCTTTTCTTCAAAATACTGAAATAGGCAAAAAACAGCAATACGGGTTGGGCCTCCGGTTAGTAGGTTAGTCCGAAAAATGATATAAATGTGTAAAATAAAGCCCATAAACATCCAAAAGGGGTAATATAATAGCATGGACCAATAAAAATTATAGATACGTTGGAGACGTATCAAGCATCCCCAAGCTTAATTCCTGCTCGTCCTCGAGTAGGTAAATGATAAAAACAGAATTTTTGATGTGGAATGCTACCTAGCATAATTCTCAATGTAATTTTGTTTATTGTGGCATGAATGTTCAGATCCAAATGATTCAAAATAAAAGTTCATATTGACAAAAGAAATACTAAAACTTCAAGCATACTAATAAAAGTAATCATGTCTTGTCAAAATAACATGGCTAAAGAAAGTTCATCCCTACAAAATCATATAGTTAGGCTATGTTTCATTTTCGTCACACAAAAATGTTCCCAAATTCTACGCCCCCGATGACAAGCCAAGCAATTGTTTCGTACTTAAATAATCTCAAACTTTTTCAACCTTCACGCAATACATGAGCGTGAGCCATGGATATAGCACTATGGGTGGAATATAATATGATGATGGGGATTGTGTGGAGAATACAAAAAGGAGAAAGTCTCACATTGATGAGGATAATCAACGGGCTATGGAGATGCTCATCAATTGATGTCAACATGAGGAGTAGGGATTGCCATGCAACGGATGCACTAGAGCTATAAATGTATGCAAGCTCAATAAAAGAAACTAGTGGGTGTGCATCCAACTTGCTTGCTCATGAAGACCTAGGGCATTTGAGGATGCCCATCGTAGGAATATCCAAGCCAAGTTCTATAATGAAAAATTCCCACTAGTATATGAAAGTGACAACATATGAGACTCACTATATGAAGAACATAGTGCTACTTTGAAGCACAATAAATGAGACTCGCTATATGAAGGACATGGTGCTACTTTGAAGCACAAATGTGGAAAAAGAGATAGTAACATTGCCCCCTTTTTATTTTTCTTCCTTTTTCCTTTTCTTTTTTTTTCTTATTTTTTTCTTTGGCCTTTCTTTTTTTATTTTGGCCTTTCTTTTTTTTCTTTTTTTCTTTTTGGGGACAATACTCTAATAATGATGATCATCACACTTTTATTGATTTACAACATAGGAATTACAACTCAAAACTAGAACAAGATATGACTCTATATGAATGCCTCCGGCGGTGTACCGGGATGGTGCAATGAATCAAGAGTGACATGTATGAAAAATTATGCATGGTGTCTTTGCCACAAATACGATGTCAACTACATGACCATGCAATGGCAATATGACAAAAGTAATGCGTGTCATGATGATAAACGGAAGTGTGGAAAGTTGCTTGGCAATATATCTCGGAATGGCTATGGAAATGCCATAATAGGTAGGTATGGTGGTTGTTTTGAGGAAGATATAAGGAGGTTTATGTGTGATAGAGCGTATCATATCACGGGGTTTGGATGCACCGACGAAGTTTGCACCAACTCTGAAGGTGAGAAAGGGCAATGCACGGTACCGAAGAGGCTAGCAATGATGGAAACGTAAAAGTGCGAATAATCCATGGACTCAACATTAGTCAAAAGAACTCATATACTTATTGCAAAAATTTAGAAGTCATCAAAAACCAAGCACTATGCGCATGCTCCTAGAGGGATAGATTGGTAGGAAAATACCATCGATCGTCCCTGACCGCCACTCATAAGGATGCACAATCCAAGTACACTTCATGTTTCAAATTTGTTACACAACTTTAACCATACGTGCATGCTATGGGACTTGCTAACTTCAACACAAGCATTATTTAAATTCATAATCACCCAACTAGCATGACTTTAATATCACTACCTCCATATCTCAAAAAAATTATCAAGTATCAAATTGATCATAGCATCCAATTCACTTCCTATGATAGTTTTTATTATACCCAACTTGGATGCCTACCATTCTAGCACCAATTTTATAACCATAGCAAATACCATGATGTTCTAAAAGACTCTCAAAATAATATAAGTGAAGCATGAGAGACTAGCAATTTGTACAAAATTAAGCCACCGCCGTGCTCTAAAAGATATAAGTGAAGCACTAGAGCAAAAACTATCTAGCTCAAAAGATATAAGGGAAGCACAAAGAGCATTCTAATAAATTTCAATCAAGTGGGATTCTCCCAAAAGGTGTGTACATCAAGTATGATTGTGGAAAACTAAAAAGCAAAGACTAATATCATACACGACTTCCAAGCAAAACACATATCATGTGGCGAATAAAAATACAGCTCCAAGTAAAGTTACCAATGAACAAAGATGAAAGAGGGGATGCATTCCCGGGGCATCCCCAAGCTTAGGCTTTTGGCTATTATTGAATATCTTGGGGTGCCATGGGCATACCCAATCTTAGGCTCTTGCCACTCCTTATTCCATAGTCCATCAAATCTTTACCGAAAACTTGAAAACTTCACAACACAAAACTCAATAGGAAATCTCATAAGCTCCGTTAGTGAAAGAAAACAAAACCACCACATAAGGTACTGTAATTAAATAATTCTTTATTTATTTTTGTGTTAAAACTACTGTATTTCAAGTTCTCTATGGTTCATACCACTTAATACTAGCCGTAGATGCATCAAAATAAGCAAACAACACAAGGAAAACAGAATCTGTCAAAAATAGAACAGTCTAGAAATCTGTAACTAACGCAAACTTATGTAACTCTAAATATCCTACCAAAATAGGAAGTCATGGGAAATTTGTCTATTGATCAGCATCAAAAAGAATCAACGCAAAATCACATTTCTGTTATTTAACAAAACTAATTTCGTGCGCACAAAGTTTCTGTTTTTCAGCAGAATCAAATTAACTATCACCATATGTTATCCTATAGGTTCTACTTGGCACAAACACTAATTAAAACATAAAACACATTTAAACAGAAGGTAGATGCAAAATTTATTACTAAACAGAAAAAAACAAAAAACACAAATAAAATTGGGTTGCCTCCCAACTAGCGCTATCGTTTAGCGCCCCTAGCTAGGCATAAAAGCGAAGATAGATCTTAGTAGTGCCATCTTTGGCACTCAATTTATAAGTAGCTCGCATGATAGATTCATAAGGTAATTTAATTTTCTTTCTTGGAAAGTGCTCCATGCCTTTCCTTAATGGAAATTGGAATCTAATATTCCCTTCCTTCATATCAATAATCGCACCAATCGTTTCAAGGAAAGGTCTACCAAGTTTAATAGGGCAAGAAAGATTGCAATCTATATCAAGAACGATAAAATCTACGGGCACCAAATTTATAATTGCAACAATGAGAACATCATTGATCCTTCCCATTGACTTTTTAATGGTGGAATCCGCAAGTTGCAAATTTAAAGAACAATCATCAAGATCATGGAAACCTAGAATATCACATAAAGTTTTCGGAATAGTGGAAACACCAGCACCCAAATCACACAAAGCAAAACACTCATGATCTTTAATTTTAATCTTTATAGTAGGTTCCCACTCATCATTAAGTTTTCTAGGTATAGAAACTTCTAAATTAAGTTCTTCATCATAAGATTGCATCAAGGCATCAACAATATGTTTGGTAAAAGCTTTATTTTCACTATAAGCATGAGGAGAATTAAGAACGGATTGCAACAAGGAAATACAACCTTCGAATTATCATAATCAAATTCCTTGAAATCCGAGATAGTGGGTTCAATGCTATTTAAAGTCACGACATCTCCAATCCCACTTTTACCAAATTTAGCATCAAGATCTAAAAACTCCTAATTATTGGGACGCCTTCTAACTAAAGTTGACTCATGTCTAGTCCCATTATTATTAAGATTCATATTGCAAAACAAAAATCTAATAGGAGACACATCAATAACTTTAAGATCTTCATCATTATTTTCATGGAAACTAGAAGAACACGCCTTTACAAAGCAATCTTTCTTAGCACGCAATCTAGCGGTTCTTTCTTTGCACTCATCAATGGAAATTCTCATTGCTTTGAGAGACTCATTGATATCATGCTTAGGAGGAGTAGATCTAAGTTTAAGAGAATCAACATCAAGCGAAAGTCTATCAACGTTCCTAGCCAAATCATCAACTTTGAGCAATTTTTCTTCAAGCAAAGCATTAAAATTCTTTTGAGAAATCATAAATTCTTTCACGCTATTCTCAAAATCGGAGGGCATCTTACTAAAATTACCATAAAAATTACTGTAGGAATTTCCATAATTATTAGAGGAATTACTAGGGAACGGTCTAGGATTAAAATTTCCTCTATAAGCATTGTTTCCAAAACTATTCCTACCAACAAAATTCACATCCATAGATTCATTATTATTCTCAATCAAAGTAGACAAAGGCATATCATTGGGATCAAAAGGAGCACCCTTAGTAGCAAATAATTTCATAAGTTCATCCATCTTTCCACTCAAAACATTAATTTCTTCTATAGCATGCACTTGTTTACTAGTAGATCTTTCGGTGTGCCATTGAGAATAATTAGCCATAATATTATCAAGAAGTTTTGTAGAATCTCCTAATGTGATTTCCATAAACGTGCCTCCCGCGGCCAAATCTAAAAGATTTCTAGAAGCAAAGTTCAAACCGGCATAACTTTTTTGTATGATCACCCATAAATTCAAACCATGAGTAGGGCAATTGCGAATCATCAATTTCATTCTTTCCCAAGATTGGGCAACATGCTCATGATCAAGTTGTTTAAAATTCATAATATCGTTCCTAAGAGTGACGATCTTAGCGGGAGGAAAATACTTAGAGATAAAAGCATCTTTGCACTTGTTCCAAGAATCAATACTATTTTTAGGCAAAGACGAATACCAAACTTTAGCACGATCTCTAAGTGAAAATGGAAATAACTTCAATTTAACAATATCATTATATGTATCTTTCTTCTTTAACATATCACACAAATCAACAAAGTTGTTTAGATGGGTAGCGGCATCTTCACTAGGAAGGCCGGCGAATTGATCTTTCATAACAAGATTCAGCAAAGCAGTATTGATTTCACAAGACTCAACATCATTAAGAGGAGAAATCGGAGTACTAAGGAAATCATTATTATTGGTATTGGAGAAATCACACAATTTGGTATTATCTTGAGCCATGACAACAAGTAATCCAACACACAAGCAAACAGAAAAAGGCAAGCGAAAAGAGAGGAGAAGATTGGGAAAGAGAGGGCGAATAAAACAGCAAGGGTGAAGTGGGGGAGAGGAAAACGAGAGGCAAATGGCAAGTAAAGTAAATGCGAGGGAGATGAGTTTGTGATGGGTACTTGGTATGTCTTGACTTGAGCGAAGACCTCCCCGACAACGGCGCCGGAAATCCTTCTTGCTACGTCTTGAGCTTGCGTTGGTTTTCCTTGAAGAGGAAAGGGTGATGCAGCAATAGTAGCGTAAGTATTTCCCTCAGTTTTTGAGAACCAAGGTATCAATCCAGTAGGAGGCTCCTCAGAAGTCCCACGCACCTACAGAAACAAACAAAGAACTCACAACCAACCCAATAAAGGGGTTGTCAATCCCTTCACGGCCACTTGCGAAAGTGAGATCTGATAGAGATACTATGATAAGATAAATATATTTTTGGTATTTTATAATATAGATTGGAAAAGTAAAGATGAAAATAAAAGTAGATTGAAAGCTTATATGATAAAAGATAGACCCGGGGGCCATAGGTTTCACTAGTGGCTTCTCCCAAAATAGCATAAGAATTACGGTGGGTGAACAAATTATTGTCGAGCAATTGATAGAAAAGCGAATAATTATGAGATTATCTAGGCATGATCATGTATATAGGCATCACGTCCATGACAAGTAGACCGACTCCTGCCTGCATCTACTACTATTACTCCACACATCGACCGCTATCCAGCATGCATCTAGAGTATTAAGTTCATAAGAACAGAGTAACGCATTAAGAAAGATGACATGATGTAGAGGGATAAACTCATGCAATATGATATAAACCCCACCTTTTTATCCTCGATGGCAACAATACAATACGTGCCTTGCAACCCCTATTGTCACTGGGTAAGGACACTGCAAGATTGAACCCAAAGCTAAGCACTTCTCCCATGGCAAGAGTAGGCCAAACCAAACTGATAATTCGAAGAGACTTGCAAAGATAACTCAACCATACATAAAAGAATTCAGAGGAGATTCAAATATTTCTCATAGATAAACTTGATCATAAACCCACAATTCATCGGATCTCGACAAACACAGTGCAAAAAGAGTTACATCGGATAGATCACAAGAGAGGGGGAGAACATGGTATTGAGATCCAAAAAGAGAGAAGAAGCCATCTAGCTAATAACTATGGACCCGAAGGTGTGTGGTAAACTACTCACAACTCATCGAAGGGGCTATAGTGTTAATGTAGAAGCCCTCCATGGTCGATTCCCCCTCCGGGGGAGCGCCGACGAAGGCTCCAAGATGGGATCTCGCGGATACAGAAGGTTACGGTGGTGGAAATTGTGTTTCGTTGGCTCCCTGGATGTTTTCGGGGTACGTGGGTATATATAGGAGGAAGAAGTAGGTCGGTGGCCGTCCGAGGGGCCCACGAGATAAGGGGCGCGCCCTGTAGGGGTGGGCGCGCCCTCCACCCTCGTGTCCACCTTGGCTGCTTCTTGGCTTGCACTCCAAGTCCTCTGGATCACGTTCGTTCCAAAAATCACGCTCCCGAAGGTTTCATTCCGTTTGGACTCCGGTTGATATTCCTTTTCTTCGAAATATTGAAATAGGCAAGAAAAACAGCAATATGGGTTGGGCCTCCGGTTAGTAGGTTTGTCCCAAAAATGATATAAATGTGTAAAATAAAGCCCATAAACATCTAAAAGGGGTAATATAATAGCATGGAACAATAAAAAATTATAGATACGTTGGAGACATATAAGATATTAGCTCACTTGATGAATGGAGAACCCAAGCCTATGAGAATGCCAAATTGTTTAAAAAATTAAAAGATGGCATGATAAAAGGATACAAAAGCGTGAATTTAATGCAGGTGACCATATCTTGCTATACAATTCTTGTTTAAGGTTTTTTGCAGGAAAGCTTCTCTCCAAATGGGAAGGTCCTTACATAATCGAGGAAGTTTATCGTTCTGGTGCCATCAAAATCAACAACGCCGAATGCACTAACCCGAAGGTGATAAACGGGCAAAGAATCAAACATTATATCTCAGGTACTCCCATAAATGTTGAAACCAATATTATTAATACCATAACACCGGAGGAGTACATAATGGATATCTACCAGAATGTTTTAGACTCTGAAAAGGAATAGGTATGTGATACGGTAAGTAAACCGACTCCAAAACTTTTTCGATGCCAATTTTACTCCGTTTTGGAATGTTTAAAAAATAGGAAAATAAAAAGTAGTCCAAAAAACGCACGAGGAGGTGAGAAGCCCTATGGGCGCGCCCTACCCCCTTGGGCATGCCTCCCTGGCTTGTGGCCACCTCGTGTGCCCTCCTGACTCTGTTTTCTTATAGAACACCCCTTTTGGTCGGTAAAAATTCATTATATAATCTCCCGAAGGTTTTGACCACTGTACCATGACAAAATCCTCTGTTCTTGTTTCGAGCTATTTTTCTGACAGGTCCAGATTGCTATAACGTCCCCAAGCGCTCCGAAGGACAAGTTCTTCGAGAAGGTCGTGAATCCCTACCTCTCAGAGGTGCTGCAACACCCTTAAACGATTGAGATGCGTGAGGGGTGCTACACATTTGCGAATTTCAAGGGCCAAAGAGGACCGGAAGCGTGGAGACAATGCTCGAAGCAATGGAGCAACAAGTCTTCAAGTGTCAAGGGATGGTGGAACGCGGACACAACTCCAATCACTCCATAATCACAGAATTTACCCATGACCACCAGCTGGACGCCAAGAACATCAGAGAGGCCATATTCAAGCTTCATGAGAAAATTGAGCATCTCCAAGCCCAGATCTATGACCTGCAAAACCAAAACTATGAGTATGAATACAGATTTAAGAGGATGATTTTGGCTGCAGATTTGAGGATCCTGGAGACTCGTTCATCTTTCTACGATGGTGAACCTATGCCTTGGAAGACGAAGGATAAGATTCTTTCATCATCAACAACTCCAACTTCACCACCTCCGAAGAAAGAGACCTAAATACGGGTATGGGCACTCCCCTTGGCTTGTGCCAAGATTGGGGAAGGTGGCCCTGTATCGTATCACCATCACATCTTTACCTTTATCATTTTTCTTAGTTTGATCCTTTTGGTTATATCTCGGTTTAGTAGAATAAAGTTTTAGTATGATCTAGCTTTGAGTTATGCTTTGTGTTCCCTCTATGTAATCGAGTCCGAGAGTTATATAATAAAGATTAGTTTTGAGTTGAGGGCTTTGCTTTCCTGCTATGATCTTGAGAAAAAGAAAGAAAGAAAGAAATAAAAAGATTATATAATGATCTTATGGGAAGTGATGACTTCACATATAAGAAGTATGTTGCATGAAATTTGTTGGGAGTTGCCAAACATAGTTTTGGTCATTGTTGCAATTAATAGGAAGTAATAAAGAAAGAGAGGTCTCACATATAAATACACTATCTTGGACATCTTTTATGATTGTGAGCACACATTAAAATATTATATGCTAAAAGGTTGATGTTGGACAAGGAAGACAACATAATGGGTTATGTTTCTTTATATCCAAATAGAAGTCATATTGTCATAGATCTTCCAACATTGTTGAGATTGCTTCTCATCCCATGCTAGCCAAATCTTTTGCACCAAGTAGAGATACTACTTGTGCCTCCAAAATCCCTCAACCCAGTTTTGCCATGAGAGTCCACCATACCTACGTATGGATTGAGTAAGATCCTTCAAGTAAGTTGTCATCGGTGCAAGCAATAAAAATTGCCCTCTAAACATGTATGATCTTTTAGTGTGAGGAAAATAAGCTTTATATGAACTTGTGATATAGAAGAAATAAAAGCGACGGACTGTATAATAAAGTTCTTTATCACAAGCGGCAATATAAAGTGACGTTCTTTCGCATTAATATTTTGTGCATCCAACCGTAAAAGTGCATGAAAACCTCTACTTCCCTCTGTGAAGGGCCTATCTTTTATTTACCTTCTACCCTAATGCAAGAGTCATAATGATCATCACCTTTCCTTTTTACACTTTTTCTCTTTGGCAAGCACTATGTGTTGGAGAAGATCCAGATATATATATCCACTCGGATGTAGGTCATCATAAAGTATTATTGTTGACATTACCCTTGAGGTAAAAGGTTGGGAGGCGAAACCATAAGCCCCTATCTTTCTCTGTGTCCGATTGAAACTTTAATCTCATAAGTATCACGTGAGTGTTATAAATTATGAATGACTAAATGATAGTTGAGAATGTGAACTTGCTGAAAAGCTCTTATATTGACTCTTTCCTATGTTATGATAAATTGCAATTGCTCCAATGACTGAAATAATAGTTTGCTAGTTTTCAGTAAAGTTCTTGTTCCATACTTTACCTTCTGAACGAATTGTTACTTTGGCATAAGAAATTATATGACAAAATATGTTGTTGTTCTAAAGATGATCAGGATGCCTCATGTCCGTATTTTATTTTATCAACACATGTATCTCTAAACGTGTGGATGGTACTTCTTGAGCTTGCGTTGGTTCTTTCTTGAAGAGGAAAGGGTGATGCAGCAAAGTAGAGATAAGTATTTCCCTCAATTTGAGAACCAAGGTATCAATCCAGTAGGAGACAACGCACAAATCACCAAGACTTGCACAAACAATCAAACAACTTCCACCCAACGCGGTAAAGGGGTTGTCAATCCCTTCACAGTTACTTGCAAAAGTGAGATCTGATAGAGATAGATGAAACTAAACAAAAGATAAAGTAAATATTTTTGGTATTTTTGGTTTATAGATCGGAAAGTAAAAGATCGCAAAATAGCAGATCGGAAACTTATATGATGGAAAATAGACCCGGGGGCCATAGGTTTCACTAGTGGCTTCTCTCAAGATAACAAATAATATGGTGGGTGAACAAATTACTGTCGAGCAATTTATAGAAAAGCACAAAGTTATGATGATATCTAAGGCAATGATTATGAAATGTAGGCATCACATCCGTGTCAACTAGACCGACTCCTGCCTGCATCTACTACTATTACTCCACACATCAACCGACTCCTGCCTACATATAGAGTATTAAGTTCATGAATAATAGAGTAATGCATTAAGTAAGATGACATGGTGTATAGGAATAAACTCAAGCAATATGATGTAAAACCCATCTTTTTTATCCTCGATGGCAATAATACAATACGTGCCTTGCTGCCCCTACTATCACTGGGAAAGGACACCACAAGATTGAACCCAAAGCTAAGCACTTCTCCCATTGCAAGCAAAACCAATCTAGTTGGCCAAACTAAACCGATAGTTCAAAGAGAATTACAAAGATATCAAATCATGCATATAAGAATTCAGAGAAGATTCAAATAATATTCATAGATAAGCTGATCATAAATCCGTGATTCATCATATCTCGACAAACACACCACAAAAGAAGATTACATCGGATAGATCTCCAAGAACATCGAGGAGAACATGGTATTGAGAAGAAAAGAGAGAGAAGAAGCCATCTAGCTGCTAGCTATGGACTCGTAGGTCTGAGGTAAACTACTCACGCTTCATTGGAAGGGCAATAGAGTTGATGTAGAATAAAAAACTAGAGGGGACCCACCAGGTGGCCACAAGCCTGGGACGATTCCTACCCCTCTGGGTGCGCCCCTAAAGCTTGTGGGCCCCATGGCAGGTCTCTGCTGCCCATCTTCTGCTTTATGGAGGTTTTTGACCTGGAAAAAAATCAGAAGGAAGCTTTCGGGACGAAGTGCCGCCGTCTCGAGGCAGAACCTGGGCAGAAGCAATCTAGGGCCCCGGCGAAGCTGTTCTGCCAGGGAAACTTCCCCCGGGAGGGGGAAATCAAAGCCATCGTCATCACCAATGATCCTCTCATCGAGAGGGGGTCAATCTCCATCAACATCTTCATCATCACCATCTCCTCTGAAACCCTAGTTCATATCTTGTATCCGATCTTTGTCTCAAAATCTCAGATTGGTACCTGTGGGTTGCTAGTAGTGTTGATTACTCCTTGTAGTTGATGCTAGTTGGTTTATTCGGTGGAAGATCATATATTTAGATCCTTAATGCTATTCAATACCCCTCTAATCTTGAACACGAATATGCTTTATGAGTAGTTACATTTATTCCTGAGGACATGGGAGAAGTCTTATCATAAGTAATCATGTGAATTTGGTATTCGTTCGATATTTTGATGAGATGTATGTTGTATTCCTCTAGTGGTGTTATGTGCACATCGACTACATGACACTTCACCATGATTTTGGCCTAGGGGAAGGCATTGGGAAGTAATATGTAGATGATTAGTTGCTTGAGTGACAGAAGCTTAAACCCTAGTTTATGTGTTGCTTCGTAAGGGGCTGATTTGGATCCATATGTTTCATGCTATGGTTAGATTTATATTAATTCTTATTTCGTAGTTGCGGATGCTTGTGAAAGTGGTTAATAATAAGTGGTGGGCTTGTCCAAGTAAGGACTGCACCCAAGCACCGGTCCACCCACATATCAAATTATCAAAGTAACGAACGCGAATCATCTGAGCATGATGAAAACTAGCTTGACAATAATTCCCATGTGTCCTCGGGAGCACTTTGCTTTATATAAGAGTTAGTCGAGGCTTGTACTTTTCTACAAAAAGGATTGGTCCACCTTGCTACACCTTAGTTACACTTGTTACTTGTTACCTGTTATGAATTATCTTATCACAAAACTATTTGCTACCGATAATTTCAGTGCTTGCAGAGAATACCTTGCTGAAAACCTCTTGTCATTTCCTTCTGCTCCTCGTTGGGTTCGGCACTCTTACTTATCGAAAGGACTACTATAGATCCCCTATACTTGTGGGTCATCAGTCTACATCATGACATCATTCTTAATGCATTACTCTGTTTCTCCATGAACTTAATACACTAGATGCATGATGGATAGAGGTCAATGTGTGGAGTAATAGTAGTAGATGCAGGCAGGAGTCGGTCTACTAATCTTGGACGTGATGCCTATATATTGATCATTGCCTTCGATATCATCATAATTATTCGATCTTATATCAATTGCCCAACAGTAATTTGTTTAGCCGCCGTATGCTATTTTCTCGAGAGAAGCCACTAGTGAAATCTACGGCCCCGGGTCTATCTTTTATCATATTTGCTTTCAGATCTATTTTTATTCGCTTTTGTTTTTAGATCTATTATTCCAAAAACCAAAAATACCTTGCTGCACTTTTTCCTTATTTATTTTAATTCACTTTTTATTCAGATCTATCTATCCAAACTCATACAAAACAATCTATCTTTTCACTGAGGAGGGATTGACAACCCCTCTCACACGTTGGGTTGCGAGGATTTGTTCTTTGTGTACAGGTACCATTTACATAGAGTTGCTTGGTTCTCCTACTAGATTTATACCTTGGTTTCATAACTAAGGGAAATACCTACCATAGCTGTACTGCACCATCCCTTCCTCTTTGGGGAAATACCAACGCAGTCTCAAGCCGCATCAAAAGGAATTTCTGGCGCCATTGTCGGGGAGACATCAGCAAAATCTATCAGGTTCCTAATCGTAAATATCATCTCCTTGCAATTTACATTATTTGCCATTTTCGTCTCGTTTTCATCACCCCACTTCACAAAAGTTTGCTGTTTTATTTGCCTTCCTTTTCGTTCGCCTTTTTCTCGTCAGATCTATCTTTTTGTTTGCAATCTCATTTGACTAACTTGTTGCTATGGCTAGTTCTTCCTCTATTGCGTGTACCCCCGAGAATGAGGTTCTTAATTTTAAAGAAGGGGGAGAATCTAAAAGATGCTTGGTATAGAACTTGCAATGCTCATAATAGATCTATCCGTAAGCAATCTACCATTTTTCTTCTTTGCAGTTTTTATGTGGGTATTACCACTTGGTATTGATTCTTCCTTGATATGATTACCAGTGGGAATTTCTTGATGTGTCAATCTTTGGATGCTTTTAATGCTATGGGAGATCTAGTGGGGGCACCACCTCTCACTATCAATGAAACTGTTTTAACACTTGAGCATGTTATGCAAAGGCTTGATTCTATTGAAAACAAAATGCTCACCGAAGAACATATTGGAAACTTAGATAGAATAATGCATAATCTTTCTAATAAAATTGGGTCAAAAGTGGGAGATGTTTTTAAGTTACTAAAGGAAAAGGAAACCATAATTAATGAAAGAGTTGAAGAAAGTCCTTCTCGGATTGATAATTTGGAAGAAATTTTTAGTAACTTAAGCACGGCTTTTATTCCATTAAAAATATTGAAAAAACTCCCATAAAATTTTTCAAGTCTACATAAATTACTAAAAACAAGGGTGTAACTTCTAATATCAACAAGGAAGATCTTAAAATGATTAGTATTCATCCCAATTTTGTTGAAGTGATAAAAGACCCTACTTGCAAGAATGAATTCTTCAATCTTATTCCTAGGAGTATTGTTGTTGAAAATATGTATGCTAAATCCTTGAAGAATTCTAGGTGTTTGATTGAGGAGTTGAAGAAGAAAGATGACAATACTTAATCTATGCATTACGCCTAGCTAGGGGCATAAAACGATACCGCTTGTTGGGAGGCAACCCAAAGAATAAAATTTATTTTTGCCTTTTTCTTTGTGTTCTTGAGTGTTTGCACAATTATGACTCTGTTATGATTGTATTTTTATGTTTTAATTAGTGTTTGTGCCAAGTAAAGCTCTTGGGATCATGTTGGGTGATAGTTGATTTGATCTTGTTGAAAAACAGAAACTTTTACGTCCAGTAGCAGAATTTTGTAAAATCACAGAAGCGACAAAAAATTCTGAATTTTGTAAACAATATTTATATATAAATTGCCCATTTTGTCCTAAGTTTTCATAATTTTTGGAGTTACAGAAGTATGGTTAGAGTTCAGGTTACTACAGACTGTTCTGTTTTTGACAGGTTCTATTTTCGTTGCATTGAGTGCTTATTTTGTTGAATCTATGGATTGTATTGGGGGGTATAAGCCATGGTAAAGTTAGAATATATTAGTTATAATGAAATAATAAAATATGATTGGGTTTGCAACAATACTTAGAGTGGTGATTTGCTTTATTATACTAATGGATCTCATGAAGGTTTTGTTAAGTTTTGTGTGATTGAAGTTTTCAAGTTTTGGGTGAGATCATGTTGTATGAAGGAATAAGGTGTGTCATGAGCCTAAGCTTGGGGATGACCCATGGCACCCCAACTTAATATTCAAGGAGAACTAAGCAACTAAGCTTGGGGATGCCCCGGAAGGCATCTTCTCTTTCTTCTAATGACCATCTATATTTTACTTGGAGCTATATTTGTATTCGTCACATATCATGAGTTTTGCTTGGAGCATCTTGTATTATATGAGTCTGTGCTTGTTTTGATTTTTAGTTTGTCACAAGTATCCTTGCTGGACACACCTATTTGAGAGAGACAAATTTATGCTATGATTGGTTAGAATTGCTCTTTATGCCTCACTTAAAAAAATAGCTATGGAATTGCTCTAGTGCTTCACTTATATCTTTTTAAGAATGGTGTGCTTTAATATTTTTGAAGAAATACTTTCATGCTCCACTTACATTTATTTGAGAGTCAGTAAATCTTTGAAGAAATTCTCTCATTCTTCACTTATATTATTTTGAGAGATGAGAATGTTTATGCTCATGTTCTTCACATAAATTTGATTGAGCTTGTCAAAAACAATTGCAACATATGAAAATAGTCCCAAAGTGAAAGATATTCTAGAGGGATATAATAAAAACTTTCATGAAGATCATTGGACAAAATAAACTTGATTCTTTGTAATAGTTTTGAGATATGATGATAGTAATATATGAGTCATGTTGGTGAGTAATTATGCTTTAGTAAGAATATTGGTGTTAATGTTTGTGATTCCTATGCATGAAAGTCAATAGTTATGCAATAAAATTACATCCTACTTGTGGTGCATTATTCGGTGTTAGTTATGCTCGATGCTCACTTATGTAAATTTTCATTTCTTGGTTGGTTGCTTCTCAATATTTTTGCTAGCCTCCACTTGTACTAAGTAGAAATACTACTTGTGCATCCAAAATCCTTAAACCCTGTTTTGCCATATGAGTCCACCATACCTACCTATATGCGGTATTTCTGTGCTGTTCTAAGCAAATTTGTATGTGCCAACTCTAATTTTTTCAAAATGAATTTCCTTTTTGTGTGCCCATACCACTCATGAGGCGGTAGGGGGTGGCCAATTTTTTCCATGCTAGCTGTGTTATTCACAAGATGAGTGTTTATTCACTTGTCATTACACGAGACTATGCGGTAATAGGGATGCTTAGTCTCAAAATGAAAAAGACATTTACTTTGTGTTGTCAAATAATAAATTCCTTGGAAAGTGTTGGTATGGACGGTACCCGTGGATACGGCTAGCCGTGGAATGTGAAAGTATGGTGGAAAAAGGAATAAACTTTATTTTCTATTTGGGAGCCGCCTATGATATATCTAGCATGGAAAGTGTCGGGAACTACTCGGTCATTTTCGTTGATGGGAAAAGTATGCCTCACAAAAAAGTTTATCTCTCAATTTAAGCTTTGAGCTCTATCACCTCTACAAATCCCTACTTCCCTCTGCGAAGGGCCTATCTATTTACTTTATGCAGTTTTTATTTTTTTTTGAGTCTCCATCTCCTCTTATAAAGCACCAACTAGGGAGCACTATGATCATAATTGTGCGTTGGATGTAGCTAATATTCGAGTGTGTTTCATGAATGGATCAATGATTGAGCATGATGGGCTAGGGGTAACTTTCTTTAGTGTTGATATTTTGAAAGACATGGTTGCTTGTTGATATGCTTGAGTATTGAAGTTATTATGTATTCATGTCAAATATAGACTATTCCTTTGAACCATCTAAAAGTCCAAATGTCCATGCTACAAAAGAAAAGAATATGTGATGAACATGTTAGGTAGCATTCCACATCAAAAATTCTGTTTTTATCATTTACCTACTCGAGGACGAGTAGGAATTAAGCTTGGGGATGCTGATACGTCTCCAATGTATCTATAATTTTGATTGTTCCATGTTGTTATATTATCATTCTTGGATGTTTTACAATCATTTACAATAACTTTATATCATTTTTGGGGACTAACCTATTGACATAGTGCCCAGTGCCAGGTGCTGTTTTTTACTTGTTTTTTACTTCGCAGAATATCAGTACGAAACAGAGTCGAAAAGCAGCAAAACTCTTTGGGGATTTTTTTAGACCATAAGACACCTTGGGGGACAAGAAAGCACCTGGAAGGAGTCCCGTGGGGACCACAACCCACCAAGGCACAACCAGGAGCCCAGGTGCGCCCTGGTGGGTTGTGGGGCCTGACATGTCTCCGTCGTATCTACTTCTCCTCATGATTTTCCTCTTGTTTTGGACTCTAATTTGCATGATTTTAATGAAACTAACCCGTACTGACGCTGTTTTCAGCAGAACTACCATGGAGTTGTTTTTTGTGCAGAAATAATGGTTCTCGGAATGGAACAAAACTTTTTGGAGAATTATTTTACAAATAAAGAAAATACTGGAGCCCAGAACCACCGGAGGAAGGGGCCTGGGTGAGCACAACCCACCAGGGCGCCCCCCCCCCCCTCCAGGCACACCCAGGTGGGTTGTGCCCGCCTGGTGGCCCTGCAGACCCTGATACTGACTCCATAAATACCTATATTTGGAGAAAAAAATCAGGGAGGAAGAATTATCGCGTTTCGCGAGACAGAGCCGCAGTCACCACTTGTTCTTCATCGGGAGGCTAGATCTGGAGTCTGTTTTGCGCTCCGGAGGGGAGGATCTTTGATCTTCGTCATTACCAACCCTCCTTCATCGCCAATTCCAGGATGCTCCCCATCGCGAGTGAGTAATTCCTTCGTAGGCTCGCTGGTCGATGAGGAGTTGGATGAGATTCATCATGTAATCGACTTAGTTTTATTAGGGCTTGATCCCTATTATCCATTATGTTCTGAGATTGATGTTGTTATGAGTTTGCCATGTTTAATGCTTGTCACTTTGGGCCCGGGTGCCATGATTTCAGATCTGAACCATTTATGTTATCACCATTATATCTATGTTCTAGATCCGATCTTGCAAGTCATATTCACGTACTACGTGTTATGATCCGTAAACCCCAGTGTGACAGTAATTGGGATACTTTCTGGTGATGAACGTAGTTCGAGGAGTTCATGTATTCACTATGTGTTAATGCTTTGTTCTGGTTCTCTATTAAAAGGAGACCTTAATATCCCTTAGTTTCCTTATGGACCCCGCTGCCACAGGAGGTAGGACAAAAGATGTCATGCAAGTTCTTTCCATAAGCACGTACAACTATTTATGGAATACATGCCTACATTATATTTATGAACTGGAGCTAGTCTTGTATCGCCCTAGGTTTTGACTGTTATATGATGAATATCATCCAACGAATCACCAATCCAATGCCTACGAATTCCCTACATATTGTTCTTGCTAAGTTACTACTGCTATTATTATTGTTACAATTGCTACAAAATCATTGCTATCACTGTTACCATTACTGCTACTATAATCACTACTATTAAAACTATCATATTACTGTGCTACTGATCATATTGCTGAAGATACTTAATCTCCAGGTGTGGTTGAATTGACAACTCAGCTGCTAATACTTGCAAATATTATTTGGCTCCCATTATGTCGAATCTATAAATTTGGGTTGAACATTCTACCCTCGAAGACTGTTGCGATCCCCTATACTTGTAGGTTATTAGGGCCCACATAGGTCTCCTGCACCGCCTCTTCGCCTTATAAATTCCCAAATATTCCAGAAATCCTAGGGGAGCAGATGAAACACAATTCCAGCCGCCGCAAGTTCCAGAACCACGAGATCTAGTCTACACCATCACGAAGGGGTTCATCATCCTCATTGGTGCCTCTCCGATGATGTGTGAGTAGTCCACCATAGACCTAAGGGTCCATAGGCGGTAGCTAGATGGTTTCTTCTCTCTTTTTTCTTCTCAATACAATGGTCTCTTGGATATTATATGATGTAACTCATTTTGCGGTTTGTTTGTTGGGATCTGATGGACTTTGGGTTTATGATCAGATCTATATCCATGAATATTATTTGAGTTTTCTTTGATCTCTTATATGCATGATTATTTACAGACTCGCATTTCTTATTCGAATCTTTCGTTTAGTTAGGCCAACTAGATCGATTTTTCTTGCCGTGGGAAGAGGTGCTTTGTGATGGGTTCAATCTTGCGGTGTCCTCTCCCAGTGACAGAAGGGGCAGCGAGGCACGCATGTATCGTTGCTATTAAGGATAACAAGATGGGGTCCATTTCTACATGAATAGATCTTGTCTACATCATGTCATCGTTCTTGTTGCATTACTCTGTTTCTCCATGAACTTAATACACTAGATGCATGCTGGATAGCGGTCGATGTGTGGAGTAATAGTAGTAGATGCAGGCAGGAGTCGGTCTACTAATCTTGGACTGATGCCTATATATTGATCATTGCCTTGGATATCATCATAATTATTCGATCCTCTATCAATTGACCAACAGTAAAAAATTTATCCACAGTATGCTATTTTCTCGAGAGAAGCCACTAGTGAAATCTACGCCCCCCGGGTCTATCTTTTATCATATTTGCTTTCAGATCTATTATTCCAAAAACTCAAAAATACCTTGCTGCACTTTTTCCTTATTTATTTTAATTCGCTTTTTATTTAGATCTATTTATCCAAACTCATACAAAACAATATATCTTTTTACCAAGGAGGGATCGACAACCCCTCGTACACGTTGGGTTGTGAGGATTTGTTCTTTTTGTGCAGGTACGTTTACATAGTGTTGCTTGGTTCTCCTACTGGATTGATACCTTGGTTTCATAATTGAGGGAAATTCCTACCATAGTTGTACTGCATCATCCCTTCCTCTTTGGGGAAATACTGATGCAGTCTCAAGCCGCATCAAGAACTAGAGAATTAGAGGAGGCTCCAAAACTTGTATGTATCAAAGTGCCAAAACCCTCTAGTATGTATAGGTTGGAGGGGAGAGGGAGGGGCGCCACAAGGAGGGAAAGGACTCCCATCCTTGGACAGCCAAGACGAGGGGGAGTCCCTTCCAATTCAGCCCCCCTCTGTTCCCAAGTTGGAAAGGGGGCGCCACAACACTACAAAAAATACACTTCCGTGACGATACGTGTTTGTCACAGTAGGTCACGTTTTCTGTCATGCCTGTACATCCATGACGATTTTATGACAGAATCAAGATAGTCATACCTGTGCTGTCGTAGAAGTGTTCCATGACATTTCCAAAATTATCATCATGGAAGTGTCCACTTCCATGACGATAAATCGCGCGTCACAGAAGTGCTTTCGTCAAGGGTGACTGACACGTGGCATCCACCGTAATGGAACACCATTAAGCTATCGGGTCCGGTTTTGGATCCGATAACCCATTAACAGCCCAGACCAATAATCATTGGCGGGAGGAAACACGTGTCAGCTTCGCGTTGGCACAGGTGTCACTCATCCAATGGGCGAGATGCACCTATGATATGTTGACACATGGACCAGCCCAACAGTTGCCCATAAAGTTTAAATGGGCCGGCCCAGCTAAAGGTCCACAAGATTTTGCGCACCATAATGGGCCGGCCCAGCTAAAGGCCCATGAGATTTTGTGCACCATAATGGGCCGGCCCAGCTAAAGGCCCACAAGATTTTGCGGGTCATAATGGGCCGGCCCAGCTAAAGGCCCACGAGATTTTGCGACCATAATGGGCCGGCCCAGCTAAAGGCCCACAAGATTTTGTGGACCATCATGGGCCGGCCCAGCTAAAGGCCCATGAGATTTCGCCGACCATAATGGGTCGGCCCAGCTGAAGGCCCACAAGATTTTGAGACACTAGTGGGCCGACCCATTAACAAGCTGCCATGTTTTGGGCCAAATGTCAGCCCATATTTGATCCGGTCCATTAACAGCCTACCACGTTCCGGGCCAAATAAAGGCCCATATGAGATCCGACCCATTAAAAGCCTGCCACGTTCTGGGCCAAATTACGGCCCAGATCAGGTCCGGCCCTTTAAGAGGCTTTGGGCTAAATTATGCCCATATCAGATTTGGCCCGTCAACTGGACGCTATTCTTTTGGGCCCACCTGCTAAAGGCCCATATAGTAATTCGGCCTAATATTAGTTTCGGCCTGTTAAAGGCCCATTTAACATTTCGGCCCTATATTTATTTTGGCCTGTTAAAAGCCCGTCATATAGTTGGGCCTAACTACGACCCGGTTTGCATCCGGCCTGCTCACAGCCGATAATCTGATTGGGCCAAACAAGGACCGAGACAATTTTGGCCTGTTAAAAGCCCGTGATGTGATTGGCACAATCATGGGCCGGGGTCTATTTTGGCCTGCTGCCGGCCCGTGAGCTGTTCGGCACGTTTCAGGCCCAACCTACTTTTCAGCCTCCTAAAAGCCCATTGAGTTTTCTTGCGAAAATAGGGTCGGCGGTTTACTCGGCCTATTAAAGGCCCGAATCTACTAGTGGGCCAGTTTACATTTAGGCCTGTTAACGGACCAAGATGACGGGGCCCATGATGCGGATCATACATAGTGATTTGCATGATGGCCCGATTATGTACCGTAATTTTATGGTTTGACCGGTTTACTGCGAAGACAAGATATATATACAGTAAAATAACTGCAGCATCGTGAATAAGAAAAAACCTAGACTATAAAATAAAGAAATTACAGCATATTACATCCACTGGGCATCAAAGTTTGCCACTATGATAATAAAGCACAAGTAGACAGCAGATTACATACACTGGGCATCAAAGATCGCCACCAGTGCAAATAAACACGCTGACAAAATAATATTACAAAACCAACATCACTTCAATAGAGTTCAAGAAAGGTTAGCCCTGCTTGGGAGCTGCAGCGCAAGTAGCTGAGCAAGCTGATGAGACTGCACTTGTTTGACACTTATATCCTCCTCACTCTGAAAGATAAACAAGCAGACAGATGACAGGTTTTGCACATATTAGTATCAGTGCTGACAATTCATCACATTTCTTATTGACGAATAAAGTGACACAGTTGAAAATAGCATTAACACAATATGGTATTGTTCAGGTCAAAACATGGCAGGAAATGACATTGTGTAGGAGTTGGCAGCTTCACGACACTACTGGATTACAGATCAAGAACTCATAAGTATCAATGGTTAGTCTGTTGTCAATTTATCCCATTTCATATTGGCAAATAAAGAGACGGTTTAAATAATAGTAGAATGATATGACATTGTTCATAGTTAAGACATTGCAGAATATGACATTGTGCTGTAGTGGGTAGGTTCACCACACCACTGGATTACGGATCAAGAACAGAAGCATACATGCAGTGCAAAAGAAGATCACTTGCTCTGCATAGTTTAATTCACATGGTGTGAAGAAGGAACTTGGTTGTACAACTGAAAACTTAAATTGAGAAGGACAAACTTTTGTTTATGAACTACATAATAAACTTTAAACATGCAATTTGATGCAAACACCAAAAATAAACAGTTGTTGTAGTCATGCCTAACTAAATATACACAACAAAGTTTGAAGGCTTGAGAAGGACAAACTTACATTATTGGTGAAGACAAGCTCTATAAAGCCCTTGTCCATGCTGATGGGGGGGCAATTCAAGAAGTTCACCACAACATCTTCTTCATAAGCATTGCCTTTATTCTACATTTTGTTAAGAGTAAATATATATGTGATAATATAAGAAAAAATGGAGAATATTTAAGATAATATGAAGAGTGATGCTACATAACCAAGTAGCTATAAATGTAAGTACAACGATACATGCAAAAGGTACAGCCAAGAGCAATGCAGAGCTAAACTTCTTCAATACCATCGGTGTTATCCAACCTTATGGTAAGAGTAAATATAGATCTGATGTGCAGAAAATGGAGGGCAAAGGAAAATAAGCTGCAGAGTGATGGTACATGAACAACTACCTATAAATATAAGTACACTGATAAAGGGCAGCAGGTACTTACAAGAACAATGTAGAGCTAAAAATACATTGGCATTGGATATATTCTACACTAATGTAACCATTCATACAGATCAGATAATTTGGAGCAAACAATTGCTAAGCAAGCTATCATCCATACTGCTGTCACATAATGAACCAGGTATGTATGCAAGTACAGTGATACAGGACAACAGGTACTAACAAGAGCAAAGCAGCGGGCAGCATATTTGCGATACCTGTCGTTCTTTTCAAACCGGAATTCTTCTTCGAGCAGATTTCCTGCAAAAATATCCGTAAGGCACATGCAGAAAAGTAGAAGTTCAAATTATCATGTGATTTCATAGACAGTACCTCAACCTGGGAACGAGATCGGTGCATAACAAGGTTTTTCCATTCAATGTCTTCTAAATTTAGCACAGGAGACTTCACCGGAAATTCGTTTATAGACTTGCCACCAAAGTGTGATTTCCTCAGGTAACACCGATACTGCTGCAATGCTTCCTTGAAAAGCGCAAGCAAGCTTTGCTTGTCATGACTATCCAGATTGACCCTCGCCTACTTACAACAATGTAATGTAAATCATTGATGTGTTCAATCAGCAGAAAACAGGAAAATATTCACCATGAATAATAGCACTTACACGTAAGTGGGACAGGAAGATGTGAAAATGGTGTTTGTCTTCACTATAATCTTCCCATGATGGGAATATATGCACGTAGTCCCTAACAACATTGAAAACATTGTCTTTTAAACTAGGAATAACTGGAATGGGGTTCCAATCTGTAGGAATTGGCCGTCTCTGTAGTTGGGATAGGTCTTGACGGTTGACTTCTTTGTACTTTTTCTTTGGAGTGGGATTTTTACGTGGTACGGCTGGTGCTATGGCAACCTGAAATCGGCATACCTTTTTTTGGAGTGCAGGTCTGTGTGGTGGGGCTAGTGGTGTGGCCGATGAAGTATGGGTACTGATCTGTTGGAGTTGGTCCTACATTTTGTGTCACTTGGTTGTACAACCAATATAAGTGGGTGTTGTCGATTTCTCGGCACCACCACGTTTTCAAGGACTTTCTTTGGTGCTCCTTCAGGTTCGGCAATCACCCTCTTCCTTTTTGATGTCTGATGCACAAGAACAACATTTGAGTGGAAAAACATGGTATGATGACAGATGGAATATGTATTGATAATGGATGGGCATGGCATCTCGACATATATGATGAGTAAACTAAGCAGATGGCGGTGCAACAAAGTAGAAGAAATGCAAGACAACATATGCAAGATACGCGCAATCAATAAAACCTTGCCAAATTAGAACAGGCACCTTGATGGGTGAACAGGACATGCCATCTGCCTTTGACTCCTCGAGGTTAGAATAGTCATTAGGATCATATTCTGAATAGGAATCTACGGGTGGGGAGCATATGAGTTTCTTTGCATCCAGAATGGCACTCAATGCCTTGGTGCCAATTTTGTAAGTCATTGCAGTGTTTAGCTTGAAGAGTGGAGTGCTGCTAGTGAGATACAAAGCAGCTACACAGATCATAGTGTAGATATAACAGGAAAACCTTAAGCATTAGAGTAAAATCAGCAAAATGGAACTTGCTGGAATATATGTGCTAGTATTGCCGGTACGGCTAGAAAGGTTTCGGGTACCAGCTCTCTTCAACTGAAGGTGCGGTACTGTTAATATCAGTGTAACTCTCAAAGGCGACACAGCTCCCCGCATTTCCTTGCTATTCTTATAGGATTCAAGTGGGCAGGCCACTACAAATCCTATTCATATGTTTACAAAATCCTACGAATCAAAGAGGCCCGAAGAGTTCAAAGTGTCCATCACAACCAACCATATAGACCTCTACACTGTAAATGTCCCTGCTCATCTTCACTACAAGGAACATACTGTACTACTATCATACTCCCTCCGTTCCAAAACATAAGTCTTTGTAGAGATTTCCACTATGGATCACATACAGATGTATCCAGATACATTTTAGAGTGTAGATTCACTCATTTTGCTCCATATGTAGTCCATGGTGGAATCTATACAAAGACTTGTATTTAGGAATGGAGAGAGTACTTATTAAAGAAGAACGGAAGAGGAACATGCTAAAGAAGAGCAAGCAGCTTTTGGATAATAAAATGTTTGTTGCGCAGTGCCCACACATGATGAAAGAGAGCGCATTAAGAATGCAACTCCCTCCTGTCTCTCTATATGTGGTGCACGTGCTTTTCGAAAGTAAAGTAGGAAAATTAGCTGACTAATTGAACGTTATTTGTTTTAGTAATATCAGCATCATATTAGATTCGTATTTGAGCAAAAAGTTTGGAATTATGAGTGGCACATTGTTTAGCTTGATGGATTCAGGAGCAGTGCTAAGCAGGTACGATGATGGTACTGAATATAAAGGCATGTCTGCATGCAAGTCGCGTGACTTCTGTCATTTGGGTCAGTCGACCATTTCAGGCAGTTGGATGAAGATCCTATGTCTCCAAACCCTTCTTCTTCCTCGTCTCTGATTCTTCCCATACAGAACACCGCACCGGCCGCCGACCGGACCACCGGCCCCCACCGCCTGTGTTCCCCCGCCAAAACCACCCCACCCCCGCCCCCACCTGCATTGAATTTTCTTCGTTCGGGGAGGCCCCACCACCGCCCCCCACAACCACCGTCCCCACCCGAGCACCTTCCTTAGCATCGGCGAACTCCGGCGAGCTCTGAAAAATCGACTGACCCAATTTTGAAATTTAGTCTATGATGATTTAAATAGTGTGGAATATAAAAGGGGAAAACCATAAGCATTGTGAGTATAGTGTTGAGCGTGCCATGGCGGATCTGAAGGTGCAAATCGGACAAAGGCAACTTCGCAACCAATGTTTGCTTTCAACTAGCAAGTAAGTGATGGACAAGAAATCAAAGTAAAGCAGGGGCGATCTATTTTCTTGCTGCGATAAATAAGTTGAGCAGATACGAAAGAGTATCGCCTCTGGTGCAGCGCCGTGTATGCATCTGTTGAGAATTTGATGGTGCTGCGGTAGTGATAGCTCTCGGCGGCGTGGAAGCAGATCTAGGAGGGTAGACGGTGGTGGTGGGGCGCGGTGGATGAGACGGTCGTAGGAGCGGCGCTGGCAAGGTGGACGACGGCAGGAATGAAGCGAGAGGACGGGATGCAGGGATCCCGGTCCCAAGCCGTGGATGAGAGAGGTCGATCTCTTGTAATGGACGACGACGTCAGGGTATCAGCTCCGGCATGGTTGAGGAGGACGGCGGTGGATGGGGTGGCGGACGAAGGAGGCTGGTGTGGAGTGGGTGTTTTGGCGCCCACGGAGTACTAATGGGGAAATAGAGGGAGAGAGGAAGGGGGGAACCATGTCTTCAGGGCGCGCTTGTCTCAAATGCGAGGAAATTTACAAACTTAGCCCCCGTTTCAAATTTCCTACATCATTGCAATATTAGTTGGTTGGGGATAGGATGGTAATCTCGCATACACCGAATATTTGCCGACGATAGTTTGTTTTTGGTGCCCACCGTGTATGAATCGGGGAGGGAGTCGATTTCGGCCGAGGAATGATAACCCACAAGTGTAGGGGATCGCAACAGTTTTCGATAAGTAAGAGTGTCGAACCCAACGAGGAGCTAAAGGTAGAATAAATGTTCTGTCAAGTTCTATCGACCACCGATACAACTCTACGCATGCTTGACGTTTGCTTTACCTAGAACAAGTATGAAACTAGAAGTACTTTGTAGGTGTGATAGGATAGGTTTGCAAGATAATAAAGAGCACGTAAATATAAATTAGGGGCTGTTTAGATAAAGATGCAATAAAGTGAATATAGCGAGTGTGGAAAAGTGGTGGTAAGAGTTGTGAAATTGTCCCTAAGCAATTGACTACGTTACTAGACCCGTAATCACTATTGCAATTCTATTTGAGGGAGAGGCATAAGCTAACATACTTTCTCTACTTGGATCATATGCATTTATGATTGGAACTCTAGCAAGCATCCGCAACTACTAAAGATTCATTAAGGTAAAACCCAACCATAGCATTAAAGCATCAAGTCCCCTTTATCCCATAAGCAACAATCCCCTTACTCGGGATTGTGTTTCAGTCACTCACGCAACCCACTATAAGCGAATCATGAACGCATTGCAACACCCTACAGCGGGAATCCCTCACGCTTGCGCGACATGGAGGGAACCATACGACAACACCAATAATAAAACATGCAACTCAAACCAATCATAGCAATTCATCAATCACCGATAGGACAATGGAAATCTACTCGGACATCATAGGATGGCAACACATCATTGGATAATAATATGAAGCATAAAGCACCATGTTCAAGTCGAGGGTACAGCGGGTTGCGGGAGAGTGGACCGCTGAATATAGATGGGGGAAGGTGATGGAGATGTTGGTGAAGATGACGGCGGTGTTGATGAAGATCGCGGTGATGATGATGGCCGCCGGCGGCGTTCCGGCGCCACCGGAAGCAAGGGGGAGAGAGCCCCCCTTCTTCTTCTTCTTCTTCCTTGACCTTCTCCCTAGATGGGAGAAGGGTTTCCCCTCTGGTCCTTGGCTCCCATGGCTTGGGTGGGGCGAGAGCCCCTCCGAGATTGGATCTATCTCTCTGTTTCTGTGTTCTCAGATTCTACCCCTTCACCGTTTCTTTAATATCCGGAGATCCGTAACTCCGATTGGGGTGAATCTTTCGCCCAGATTTTTCTCGTAAAAAATTAGCTTTCTTGTGGCAAAAGAAGAGCATTAACCGCCTTACGGGGGCGGGGGCAGGAGAGTCCAGGGCGCGCCTACCTCCCTGGGGCGCGCCCCCTATCTCCTGGCCCCCTCGGGCACTGTCTCGCGTTGATTTTACTTCCCAAAAATCATAAATATTCCAAAATAATTCTCCATCCGTTTTTATCCCGTTTGGACTCCGTTTGATATGGGGTTTCTGCGAAACATAAAACATGCAACAAATAGGAACTGGCACTGGGCACTGGATGAATATGTTACTCCCAAAAATAGTATAAAAAAGTTGCCAAAAGTATATGAAAGTTGAAGAATATTGGCATGGAACAATCAAGAATTATAGATACGATGGAGACTTATCAAGGAGGCATTG
Organism: Aegilops speltoides; assembly: GCA_021437245.1. Lineage (NCBI taxonomy): Eukaryota > Viridiplantae > Streptophyta > Magnoliopsida > Poales > Poaceae > Aegilops > Aegilops speltoides. The sequence continues at coordinate 170,020,229 of CM038142.1, read as the reverse complement.
TGTTTTGGCGCCCATCGTGTATGAATCCAGGTGAGAGGCGGTTATGTCACGTTTGAGTGAAATTACAAACCTACACCTATCGAAACCTATAGAAATCCAACCGATGGGCTTTGCATGCCAGGGATAGGCAGTAGTAATTTCCATCTCGCAAATTTTGGTTTGGGCGGTTACTGTGACTTTCCCCGCTTCATTCAAATTTTGCAGAGTGCACGTTTACCGTGCCAACTCAATTCGAATCCCATTTGTATTCTATTTTTTCGGGCAGGATCCATTTTCGATTGGAATAAAATTCTATATACATTTTTTATATACTTTCCAAAGCACAACAAAGAATTCTGCTCCTTTATATGTATAATATGATTTACAAACACAATGATCTCGAAATCATAAGGTTGAATTCAAAAAATTTAAACCAACTTATGTTCTACTAAAATGTATGGATCAGTAATATCTACATATTAAATAACATAGATGCGCGTGAATTCATATGAGTATGCATGTTTGATAGATCAATTTTGGTTCGAGTATGGATTACATGTATCATCATCTCGAATTCAAATATTTGAATCCCTTTTATGTTGACTCCTTTCACGCCCATCTCTCTCGCATGCATGCTCCTCCATGTAGCTATCACTCTCTTTTCTCTAGCTCACCCGTACGCTCACGTCATGTTTCTCCTATCCTCACAAACATGGTCTCTCGATGTCTCCCTTGAGAAGTGTCACACTCTCCCTATCATTATACATTACACGGTTTTCATTATCTCTCACGTCTCTACCGTTCTCTGGTATCACTAGGTACCTAAGCTTTCTTTTTCACCGCCACACACACAGTCTCACTTGTCTTTCACTTTGTCTTTCTCTCTATGGGATTCTCTCACACACCCTATATGTCTCTAGATATGACTCATACCACTAAAATTACTCTCTCTCCTCCAGACACAACATTTGTTGCGGTCTCCTTTCCGTCTCCATCCTAGTTATATAAAACTGACATTATTCATTTGTTTACCGATCAGACAAACCCCCCCTCTCTCTCACACACACAACTCCTGCTTCCACTCCACTTCCCGACTACTGTCTCTCTCTCACACACACACACACACACAAAACTCTCGCTTTTGCACCCTCGGCTCATATTTCTCTCACAAACATTTATCGACTAGCCTCTAGATAGGTTTATACACCCGCACACTCATGCATCCACTATCGCATACATGTGTCTCTCCCGCTCCTTGTATCTATGTAGATTTTTCTTCCCTTCTTGAGACACGCCCTCTCGATCGTGCACACACACACTATTGCCTCATTTTAAGCTAACACCTCTTGCACACACACTCTTTGTGTCTTTGTCACACATGCACTCCGTCCTCCTCCTCTCCCCCTCTCTCACACACACACACATGGGCTTGTTGCAACAACTAGCAAGATGCCCATGCGTTGCATGGAACATCAAGATGCATTTGTATGATGAGTTTATCTTGTGGGAGAAAAGGATGAACGAGGGAAGGCCTTATTTGCAAATGTGGAGAGGGGTGTGGGTATCTTTTTGCAAAATTGCCATAGTTTCCTTCCTATCCGTCAGATATAGATCGGATGGCCTACATTGCAGGATAAAAAGCATAGTCGGTGATGATGGTGGGCCTGCCATCCTGCAATATAGACAGACTGATATATATTTGACGGGTAGGAAGGAAACTATGGCAATTTACCTGCACTCCTCTCCACATTTGCAGATAAGGCCTTCCCTCGTTCATCCTTTTCTCCCACAAGATCTTGATGTGGCATCTTGCTAGTAAGAGTAGAAATTAGACATATACCACTTCTCGAATCTTGAAACCAACAACATTCCTCCCTTATCTCATCAAAACCACCAAAGGAATATATTTTAAGTGTAACATAACATATTTTTAGTGATATACATATTTCAAAACTAGGCTCTTTTTTCTATCAAGTCGGTGAATATGTATTAATCTACTTTGATCGTGTGGCAACGGATTGGCACATTGCTAGTAGTTATTACCACTATATAATTTTTTGGACACCACACAAATGGTGGAGTACATATATGAAGAGAAGAGGTGCACGCACGCAGTCGGTCTCTCGCTGTCTCGCACACATGAGAGTTATGTAAAGGCACCATTAACAAATAAACCCTAAACCCCTAGGTGCACGATTGCTGCATGCGCGGGTACCGGGTATGTGGTGGAGCGCACCTTTGTAGGAATAGTCAACTTGCGTGATAATTTGATCCGCAGGAGTTGATGGTCGGGACCACAGGTGAACGACCTGGAGGCGGTGGCTCGCCAGTTGCCACAGATCGAGTAGCCACGTTTAAAATATCATTTTTTAGCAGGGTTAAGAGTTCCGATTTTCCATGGCGCATTATAAGTACTAAGTAGTACGTCCTTGGTGTATGGTTGTATGGGTTTATGTTGCGATATGTTGAACCTGGTAGTTCTAGGGCAAATACTATGGTTTAGATGTTGGTTTTCAGTAATGAAAATCGGAAGGGGGAACCCTTCTTTGATAAAAAAAACTACTACCTCCGTTTTGGTTTACTAGTCCCCATCGTATTTTGGGTCAAAGTTTGTCCACGAATTTTACTTGTAAAATGTGAATGGAAAACGAGATTTTTTTATACCAAAACAAAAAAGGACTGGAGAGAGTGATTGCTCTGACACGGACGCGACCTCTCATAGCGCAAGCATTGAACCAGCGCACCGGCCAAGAGGACCCCACTCGCTGCAGGCTTGGCTGAACACGCCTCCTCGCCGCATGCAACTGTCTTCAGACTGCCCCACCTGCCTCCATTGAATCCGCACGTGTGCCGGCAACACGTCCTTCCGCAAGCCGGCCGGCATTTTAGAACACAAAAAATGACCAAAATATAATTAATTACGCATGGTCTTGACTTGTTGTGCTCGCACTGGTAGTAGGAACTAGAGGTTTTTCTTTATTTATAACTCTCCTCACATTTTTTGGCTTTGAAGTGAATCATGGTTGTGGACATTATCTATGAATGTGCAGATATCTGTGAACATGAGTATGATGTGGAAGTTGAACTTGGAATGTCGGGCTTGCGCGTGAACTATACCATGTCCAATGCTTCGTCTATTATTGTTTGGAAAGTAATTGCTGTTATTACCTGACCCGAAAAAAATTATTTTGTGCCACATCAGTAGATGCACGGAGATCACAACATGCATGATGACTAGATAAACATTTGAACCTAGCTATTATGAAGGAAATTTTGTATTGACGACCATTTTAGATAGCAGGAGACGCCTAGCCTGCTCTGCCTCTGCTAGCTTATTTCTGGCTTCTTCCATCTCTTCTTTGGCTTGCGTGAAGAGAGTATCTGATTGCTCTTTTCGCTTCTTCAGGAACTCAACTACATTCTCAAGGGCTGTTGCATGCTTTCTTTCAGCCTTTACTAGAGCCACGAGGACACGAACAGCTGAAGACTCCACCTGGCTTGTGTGTAATCCAGCATCATCTGGGAATTTGCACCTTGTGTCTAATCCAGCATCATTAGGGAACTCGCACCTTGTGTGTAATCCAGCCTCATTTTGGAAACATGATCTCGAGGTTGACCATGCTTCCCTCCTCGTAGGAACTGCATCCTGACATGAAGTTACTTCTTTTTTAGATCAATACTCAGAGCAACCCAAATCCATTTAGTAGAAGCCAAAACAGGACTCGGAGAAGTGAATTCAAAAGGAAAAAAATATAAAAACAAACTACAAGGTGAGAACACCCACTTCCTACATCGAGCTAGAAATGAAAACATTAGGACGATTAAGACTCTTCTTATTACACATCAAAGAACACGAGGCTAAGAGAAACAGAAACTACAACATATACACATCGAAGGACACGAGGCTAAACGAAAGTAATTGAAAGGGTGTTACTTACCTAAGCTCGTTTTACAGGTTCGGTGCAACTCCTCTTTAACTTTCCACACTCCTTGAAGATGTCCCCAATATCCTGTGTTTGGTCTTCATTGCTCCTCTGCATGTTCGCTCTCGTGGTTTTAAAATGTCAACATGGCAAGAAAAATAATACAACTAGTAATACTCACGCATCTTGTGGGCAAAATTAAAGCACTCATCTGCCATGTTAGAGCATCTCCAACAGAATCGCAACACGCGGCGCTTTAAAAAGGCATTTACAGTGCTGAGATCGAGAAGTAGAGATAGAGAGTAGAGGATAGTTCTCCGCATAGATAGATAAAAAAATAGATAATCCAACTACTCCTCGTCGTCCGACTCCTCCTCGGTGATGTCCTCCTCTGATGTCTGAATGTAGGCGTGAAGATATCGATCTCGTCGGATTCCCAACCTCATGTTGAATTGAGCGTCCGCTTTTCACCTACGCTTGTCCTCGCGATAGGCAGCTCGCTCCGCCCTCCTCTTCTTCCTCTCCGCCCTCCTTTGCGCGTAGAACTCGCGCTCATTGATGATGTCCTGCGGGAAGCATTGGCGCCACAGCGCCATGGCTTCCTCGTCCATCTCGGCGATGCCGAGACAGTGCTCCCGCCTCCGTTGTCGCGACGATACTCGTCGGTGACAAGCCACGGCAGAGGCGCGAGCTCCTGCGCACGCTCCCGCGTTGACACGTTGGGGAAGTTCAATGTTCTATGAGGCCACCAAAGTGCCACGCCGCCGCGTCATATGCACGAGAGGCCTTGTTGGCGGTGTCAAAATTGCCGAGGCCGAGGCGCATCCCATAGAACCGGATCTCGGCGGAGAAGACGCCGGAGGGGCGCGCGCGGACACCATGGTATCCCCAAGTTTCTCGGCCACGTGGTGGCATGGTGGCGCGGTGGCGGCGAGGCGAGAAAGAGCTGGGAGAGAGCGGTGGCGAGGCATAGAGCGGGGAGAGAGTGGTGGCAAGGCACATAGCGGTGTGAGGGCATTGGATTTTATAAAGCGCGTCGGACGCCGCGCGCCAAAACTAGCGCACTCCCAGCCGCTTTTTCTCGCGCGCGCACGATCCTTTCCCGACATTCCTGCTATCTCTACTCTCTTCTCTACTGTTATATTTATTTTATGTTTAATATTTATCTCTACTTCTCTACTCTCTACTTTTTTCTTTTAGAAAACTAAGTTGGTGATGATGGTGTGCCTGCCATCCTACAATATAGGTCGTGCGATTTATATCCGACGGATAGGAAGGAAACTATGGCAATTTTGCAGAAAGATACCCACACCCCTCTCCAGATTTGCAAATAAGGCCTTCCGTCGTTCATCCTTTTCTCCCACAAGATAAACTACTCATAGAAATGCATCTTGATGCGTGCAACGCATGGGCATCTTGCTAGTTCTAAAAAGCTTTTCATCATTTGCCACACTAGTGGTTGCAGATGAAGAAACTACCCAAGCACAGCGTGTTACAGGAGCGACTCACAATTACAAGCTGATATTCTGTTGGACAATGGAGGCTATAACCAATTACTTTTACGGGAACAATAACAACCAGAAAATTTGAAGGGTAGGTATGAACAAAATTGGAACTACACATGTACTGCTAAGTGGTTCAATACACACATTACCAATCGAGGAGGAGAACGATGGTCACGGTGGCCTCTGTGCATCATGGTCGGCAACGGGAGTCAGTTCATTGTCCACGACAGTGGTGCTTCTGTGCTTGGCATCGGCTTCCAGGAAGCAGATCCGAGACCGTGGAAGACGGTGCCGGGGAAGAGGTCCGTGTACGACGACGATGGTGGACCAGCTCCGGTGCGGCTTACGAGGTCGTTGATAAGGCAGATGCGCTGCGGTGGATGAGTGTGCCGATGTAGAAGGGGAGGAGCACGAAGGCTGCGGTGTCGTGGAGAAGTCTGTTTTGCGGTGGGGATGGAAAATGGGGAGTATTCAGGTGTAGTACTCTGGGTGCCGGGGTGGGGTTGGCTAGGTAGGGTGAACCTGAAGTTACGAAAATAGCCCCCTACCAAGCGTCATCCATAGGCCTGTTCCGAAGGCTATGATGGTAACTTCCCACTGCTCGAATCAGGGTCACGGGAGATTTTCCCGCCGACTCAAAATTTTGTGACACTGAACTCCCCGTGTGGCGTGCTGGGTGATTCGGCTAAGCAACTAGCGAGTAGTACTAGTAACTACTAGTACTCCCTCTGTTTTTATTAACTCTGCATATTAGCGTTGACCGAAGTCAAAGTTCCTAAAGTTTGACCAAGTTTATAGAAAAATATAAACATTTACCATAACAAATATGTATGAGGTGAAAGTACATTCAATAATGAATGTAATCGTATTTATTTGTTATTGTGTATGTTATATTTTTTGTTATAAACTTTCTAAGAGTTTACAAAACTTGACTTTGACCAATGCTAATACGCGGACTTAAATAAAAACGGAGGGAGTACACATTTGTTTTCTTAGTTTGTAGTGAACTAATCATTTTTTGTAATTGTGAAATAAATATGTTAGGCTACTGACTTCGAATGTACTGCTCTATACAATTCAATAGTTACAATCATTATTGAATTCCAAGATGTATACGAGGTCTATAGTACTTCACAATATGCTCAAACTCACATAATCCCAGTCAAATGAGAATCTAAATGCATTTCATAGTTATTACTTTGTAGGATGCAACAAAACCAACCATAACTCTACATCATCCATTATAAAAGCAACGTTTTGGACACATCCCAATGTGTGAATGAAACTTGTGGAGAGAGCTTGCGAAGCTGGAGCAGATAGGGCGGGAAAGATTGTATGTATGTGGACGAGAGAGTAGGAGACAAACCTAACGAGACAGAGAGAGAGATAGAGAGAGATAGAGAGAGATAGAGAGAGATAGAGAGAGAAAGAGGGAGGAAGAAGTTAGGTCTGTGAGAAAGATGGAGACATGTAATATACGTGAGATGCGTGTGCATTCGGATTCTGTACACGTGGAAGGAGAAGAGACAACAGGTTTGATGAGAGAGCTGGAAAACATGGATGAGAGGGGAAGGATCTCGTGGGTTGAGGGATTGATAATTTTGTGCGGGGGAGAGAGGGATTGGCGGGAGAGAGAGGGTGGGGGAGGAGCCAGTCAGCCGTCGTCACATCATCCTGCTTGCAAATGGCCCCGCATTCTCTAGCGTAGTGTGGTTGCCGTCTTCAATCTCCACGATGCCCTCTTTGAAGATTGAGGTGTTGTGCATGTTGGGGTGCAAAGAAGCACAAGCGAGAGTGGTCGCCATATAACCTTGGATGGGGATGAATTGTGTGCTCGGGGGAGGTTGTGTGTGTGTGTGTGTGTGTGTGTGTGTGTGTGTGTGTGTGTGTGTGTGTGTGTGTGTGTGTGTTAGATATTGAGAGAAAACAAGCCTATGGAGAGAAGTGTGTGTGTATGTGATGGAAAGCTACATGCTAAACAGGGTTTTCACGAAGAGATTGTGTGTGCGAGATAGAGAGCGATGTGCGGGCCTCGAGATGGGCAGGGGCCGGGTGAGGGTGTCAAAATGTGTGCGTTGATGCATGTGTTACATGCGATCGTGCGAGGGACGGACGAATCGAGAGAGATGGTTGTTGTGTTACGGATGCTCCTCTCTCTCTCTCTCTCTCTCACACACACACACACACACACACACACACACACACCCACACACACCCACACACAAGTAAAATAGAAGACCGTCCTTTCATGTATACACAACGTATCGGCATCTGTCCATGTCTCACTCATGCATGATCATTTGCACAATGACACCTCTCTTTGTCTCTATCACACACACACCGTCTCCACATTGGCCTTCCGCCACAACACCCATATGGACACATACACACATTCTCTCTCAGTCACACACACAAAATCAGTATTAAAAAAACTAGGGCGCACCTAAAACGTCCAAATCCAAATAAAACCGAACTGGAGCTAAATTCAAATATATGGAAATATTGTAGCATCAAGAACTTTTCTAGAAAAAAAGTTGAGTAATATTCGGGGATTATTTTCACACACACAAAAAGGTTCGATGGATGTCCTTCGAGCGCGACACGGTGACGCACCGTTCAATCGACCGTGTGGCCGCGGTTCACGCGCTTGCACAGGATTCCGTATCGTGGCTGTGGTAACTAATATAAGCATTGCCTCAGTCTAATGTTTACGTGTACTAGTACGGTTTTCTTTTAAGTTTGACCAACCCTTTATAAAACTAAACTAAGCTCCCATACGCGCACTCATCAATATGCCTCTGCCGCCGTTGCGCATGCCGGCGCCCGCCTGCTCCAGCTAACAATTTCTCGCCCATCACCACCGTGTCGCCACCATCCTTGTGCCATGAAGCCGAAGGCTCGCCCGCTCACATCGTCTGCAGTCCCTCCTCGTGATGCCGCCACGCTGCCAAGCATGCGAGCGGCTGGTGGAGCCGCGTCTATGCACTCAGCGTATGAAGAGGAGGACGAGCGCGTGCTCCAGCACGCCGGCGAGGAGTAACTAGCGTGTCATTGTCGTCTCCGCCCATGCGGAGGAGGCGCGCATGGTGGCTGTCGCGGGGGAAGCCGGTCACGCCCGCGCCGAGCCCGCAAACCGGGTGCGGACGTGGAATCTATCTTCGAGACCTTGAATGCCACGTGGATCCTATTATCTGAAGGAGCAATTTGGGTGAGTCGACTCTTGTGAGCCGTTGGATGCAACATGGATGGCTAGAAGGGCTTCTTCAACCTCCGAAATTGGTGCACATATTCTCAGCCTGCCACATGCCTAACCGCCTGCCGTTTCGCCCCGCCCTCCCCTAAACCTCCTGCCACCGCCATGCTCCCGCCCCACCCCTGCCATCCGTTTAACCCCGGGCACGATCCATTTTTTCCGGCAAACTGCATTCCACACCCAACACTCATAAGATAGATCATGGGCACACTGCCACCCTAATATAGATACTGGGGTATCTTCTCTGCTGCCTTCTTCCTTGGCTCTGTCAAACTTCTTTCACAAATCGACTGACCCAAATTATACTACTAGTATGAACGTATTAAGTATAGTAGGAACACGAAGATACGAGCAGTAGTACCAACTGCAAGAAGAATAGTAGTAAGACATAGTACTAGTACTACTGTACATACTAAAGAGTTCAAATAACGAGAAAGAACATAAAGTTCAAATAACGAGAAAGAACATAAAGTTCAAATAACGAGAAAGAACATAAACATAGTTCTGCTGGGGGATCAGCACAACACACCCCTGAAAATAAACTAAGCAACTAGTCCGCTTGACACTTCAGTAGAACCGGCATGAGCGACGGCACTGCCACCTTACTCAGAGTCCGAGTCCACGTCCTCGACTTTGTCCTCGTCCCTATTCCTCTTCCTCTTCGCTGACGCTTCCTTGCTTGAACCGGACACTGGGATCTACTTCTTCATCCAACCCTTGTAGATATTTAAACAAAGGTAGGCATCCATTGCTGCGTACAGGATGTGATCTTCATCTAATGTCTTCGACTCCCATGCATGACGAAACTCGTGGTCAGGTTTTTTTAGTTTAGCGTACAAAGGATCAATCATGGATGCTGCCAGGGTCAGGATTGAAGGCTGAGAGGAGGACACCATGCTTGCCTTTTGGGGATCGAAGGGCTGGCCTACAACGAGGCCTATCCGACCCAGGACATCGCTGTCGTTCCTAAAGTCAACAGTAAAGAATTTCACTCTTTTGTCCTTGAGGAAGTTCTTAAAATCCTGGCACTCAACGTTGGCATGGCATATGTGGTAGACCAAGCACACGTTATGTACGCAAACCTGGATCATAATGGGCTTCTTCTTCTCTGCCTCCTTTAGAATCTTCTCTCTTTCCAGGACTGTGGTGTACTCAACATCTAGCCCAGCGACCCACTCATCCTTTGAACTGTTGAACATGCGTAGGAAGCGAGCAAGACATGCTTTCACCGTCGCGGATCCACGTGTGTAGATGACGATGAACTCATCGTCGGTGATGGCTCTAACCTGGTACTCAGCAGAGACCATGGAGATTTGGGAGGCCATGGATTTTGGAGGAGGGTTAGGACTGGATGACTGGGAGCGAATTGTTGTAAGGTACTGTACTAGTAGAAGATGGGGACAAGTAGGGTGTGCAAACAGTGTGGGGTTGTTGGCTTGCCCGGTGGATAAACGGCTGCAAGCCCCCAAAGAGTTCTCGAGTACTATGTGGGACCCACTAGATGTCATGTCTACTAGACCCATATCGTAGGCCTAGCGGTATAGCTTCTGCCTGTTCACACGCCATGCCGGCGCGTGGATGTAACTTCACTTAATTCCATTAACCATCGCGCCTCCCATGACCTTCGCCTCCCTTGCGTAGTCACGCCCTTTGAGACTTCGACCGGCTATAAATGAGCAATTTTTTTGCCTACTCCGCAAGCATGATACTCCCGTTGGTCCTTTTTACTTCCGTCAACCGTTTACAAAGTGTTTGACCAAATTTATACTAAAAATATCAGCATCTGCAATACTGATTATAATGAGTATAAGAACCATGCTTTATAATGAGTATAAAAATATTGATTTGACATTGTGAATGTTGATACATTTTTCTATAAGTTTGGTCAAAGTAGAGGTACATTGACTTCAGACAAAACTTAAATGCACAATGCAGACTAGTTCCTCCGTCCAGGTGCGTGTCATGTCCTATCTAGTCATCACAACAAGGTTAGTGTCGTGGAATTGTCACGTCAGATGTCCTTAGTGTGAGGACTTAGTCGCGAGGCCAACGCATCTATGTGGTAGCTTGAGAGGGGTTGAGTGGGACGAGAGACACAGGGCGGATCAACACACAAGACAAGGATTTAGACAGCTTCGGGCCCCGGGAAACATCATCCGGTAATAGCCCTACATGCTGTTTGAGGCTAGGTCTCATTATCATCATGAGGGAGTCGCCGTAAACCGGCTCTCCTCTTTGTGTCTAGCCCTAAGATTGTTTCTTCTTGCTTGTAGCTTGTCACTTGTAACTTGTCCCTCTTTGGGGATCCCAGCCCCTCCTTATATATGTTGAAGGGGCGGGTTACATGTGGAGTCCTATTAGGATGAGGACTAGTCTATCTCTAATACAAACCGGATACAAGTCCTGGTCTTAACTCCTTGTAAGGTAAATATTCCTCATGCCTTTCCTCTTAAACCGGCCCACAATAGTTGAACCGGCCTTCATGAACCACCCGTTGGGCCACCGGGTCTTGTTGCTCCTCTGGCCTGCCTGCCGGATTACCAATGAGTGTAAACCGTCCAGTGCATGCAGTCGCCGGTGAATCGCCAAGTCCGGCCGGTTTATCCTTCCAGCCGGTTTACACCGCGGGGCATATCCCCGACATTAGCCCCCAAGTTTAGCTTGGATTTATCCATGGTAAACTTATGATGCAAAATAAACACCAGAACAATTTTGATAGGTTGTGCTCCGGGTTAAGAATTCTTGTAGACCGATTAATCGATCGTCCTTAAGTCCTTGTCATTTCCTCCTTCTAGAAAATCCGGGTCAATAACCAGCTTCATACTCAAATTGCTGATGTTGGCTTCTTATAGAAAAAATATTGTGAAGAATAATCCACTTGAATCGGCTTCCAAAGCACCGGTTTAAGAAATATTGGTCTTGAAATACTCATCTGATATTCAACCGGTTTGAAGATGTAGAACTTGCCTGTTTATGATTACCACCATTGTCGGGTTATAAAAACTGATAATTCCGGGTTATGATTGTCACCAATGCCGGTTCATGATTGTTGATGACGCCGGGTTATGATTGTTGCAGACACCGGGTCATAATGATTGGTGATGTCGGGTCAATTTGGTTTGCTCAATCAGAATATGAAAATAGTTCTTCGATAATAACATAATACCTGTAGCCCCCAAGTCTTGAGCAGAACAAAGTGGTGGCTTAAGACTTTGCTTCAATATAAATATCACAATCTTGAAGAAATCCAGGTTGTTCATCTCAATCACTAGTCAGAATTGAGTATTTCCCATATGTAGCCCCCAAGTGCCGGGTTGTCATGCTTGCAGTAACCTGGGACTTGTAATTTCCTGATGCTCATAAAAACTTCAACCAGTGTAGCCCCCAAGGGCTGGGTCATTATGTAAATAATGAGCAGGGACTTTGTAAATATAATCATGTAATCTTTGAACAGCAACGGTGTATCCCCCAAGGGCCGCCTCAGTAAGATAACATTGAGTTGGGGCTTTGATATATACTTTAATGAAAATAACATCATATGATATAACCCCCATCATGGGGCTTGAATCCACGTCCACAAGGTTTAAGAGCCTTGTGCTTTACCAACTGAGCAGTGGACCCTTCAATATAATGAATAAAAAGCTTTGTACCTTGAATTGTTTAATAGGAGCAATTGGTAGCCCCCAAGGGCCGGCTCATTATAATGTGATGAGTCGGGTCTTCAACAAGATGAGCAAAAAAATGACTTTGCATTAGCCCCCAAGTGTCATGGTGCATGCTTGCAGCGACATGAGACTTGCATATTTGATGTAATCTCAACTTAAATAATGTAGCCCCCAAGTGCCGGGTTGTAAGCCTGCAGCAACTCGGGACTATTCCTTCCATTGCAAAATAAATCATATCCTTTGATAAAATAATAGCCATTGCGCTAAAGCGACTTTGAAGACCTCAATAATACCGGTTGGTAAAAACCATAATAAAAATCCAGCCATGTTGGCTATTCAAGATAATATAATCCGGTTTGAAAACCTTATTCATTCAATATCATAATGAAAATTCAGCCAAGTTTGGCTATTTGAATAATATAACCCAATGATGCGCATGATTCCAATGGCGCAATCCAAATATATACTGGCGAGTTATAGTCCCAAGCCAGGCCGGTTCAATAAACACCGGATAATTTCTCATCATATACTCGCGACTTATCATCTTAAAGCCAGGCCGGTTTAATAAACACCGGATAATTTATCATCATACTGGCGACATATAATTGAAATCCAGGCCGGTTTAATAAACACCGGTGATTTATAATCATGCTTTATTCAACCTGTTTCTGCATACAACAAGTTTAAAGTGTCCTGGCGGTTTACCACCGGACGGGTCATAATGCCCAATAGATAACCCATGTTTATAACCAAGACTGCACTTAAGAATAATCAAATATGAAATATATCATACCTGTGATATTGAATCACATAGTCGGTTTACCAACTTTCTGTAGTAGGGGAATTTTGAGTAATGATAACTCCTTTCATACTGTGCCGGTTTATAATAAAACCGTACCGGGTTATGATAAACACCGGTTTAACCATATATAATACTGGCGACTCGTAGTCAAACCAGACCGGGCGGATAATCTCTGGATTATGATTTGATCATGTACTGACAACTTGTAATTGAAAGTCAAGCCGGGTTAATGAACACCGGTTTACTCCATAATAAGATGGTAACATAAAATCAAAAAATCAAACCGGGCAAATAGTCTCCGGATTAAGAATTGACCGTGTCCCGTCAATTGACAGTCAAACCGGTCTGCGAATTTTGTCGGTTTAAGAACGCAACAAAGAAGAAATATTTATTAAAGAAAATTTCAAGCAAAGGCAATGATAAAACCGTTTGCAAAAAACATGCTATACTGAGCTGATCAGATGGTGTTACCATGGTCGGACAGGACCAAGCCCCCAATTGGAGTGACAATGGTTCAAGTCAGCCAGGTCCCCAAATGAAACCGTGGCATATATGCCAATCAAAAGGCGTGGCAATGGTTCGGGTTCGACCACGCCCCCAAGTGATTTTGTGGCCTTAGGCCGATCAAGAGGCGTGACTGGTTCAGACTTGACCATGTCCCCAAGTGATCTGGTGGCTTTCGCCTATCAAAAGGCGTCGCGTTGGTTTGGATACGACCAAGGCCCCAAGTGATATATCAAAAGAAAGCAAATTTCAAGGGGTAAACCGGAGGCCGCTTTAAAACAGAACCACTCCATGTAACCACGCATGAGGTAAAAAAGAACAGAGACCCCGCTTTATGAAGCAGAAGCCCCCATGTGATCAATAATATGTTAGGCCAATAAGGAATGATACCCATGTCTGAACCGCGCATCATGGCAGAAGGTCCTCTTCGGTAATTTTTAACTTTTTTGTAAGAGATAAATTTTCTTGAACCGGGATCTTGAACCGGATATTGAGAGCTTCAAAGCTTTGTGGGAGACATCTTTCCCTTGACTCAGATTTTAAACCGGAATCTTCATTTTCAGCCGGAAATTTTTTGACGGTCTTTAAACTCGAACTTGCGAGAAGTTAATTCCTTTTTGAACCGGAAATTCTTAAACCGGATTTGAGAGCTTCAGTGAGACTGGCTTCCCTTGAACCGGATTTTAAACTGGAATCTTTTCTGATGACCCGGAATTTCTTCATTGAGCCGGGATTTTGTAATTGTCATATAGTTTCCAAGCCGGGAATTTTCTGACGGCCTTCAAATAACAGTAGCCTTCGGGACCGGGTTATCTTTCCCTCCATTGTCCTGGGGTTTTTAATTTTGCTGAAACTGGCAAGACTTGTTGCGTCATATCATCGTAGCCCCCGAGTCTCAAGGTGACTCGAAGAGTTGGCTTGACATTCTCCATATTTGACCGTCATATAAACCGGCATAACTTGTATATCATTGGTGTTGATAGCATGATGTGAATCCACAGAAGGTTGAGGTGACTGCGGCGGGTTATAAATGATCCCGTATGAGCCGTGTCAGCAACTCGGCCAATGGTTCCTTCCAACTGGCTATTGAAATTCACCAAACTGTAGTGGCGGCCACTTATGCGCCTGCTCATTGAGCCATCAAGTGCAGATGGCGGTTGATGATAATTTGCTTCCAATTTGAAAGAAAACCGGGCTACCCAAGCTGTGACTTGCTCATACCCAATAAACAGCTCATGCAGACAGGTGCGGCCCTGGTGTGTTGATGTTGACCAGGCCGCAATAGACGGACGGTAAAGACGTCCTCAACATCATAGGCGGCTCAAACAGATGAACCGGCCGAGGTGTTGTAAACTGGCACGGACGGGCGAGTTAACCACGTCGTTTTGATGTAATGAACAATTGTCCTGCATCGACAATATTGCAGACCAAGGCAAAGATAAACTGCTCTTTGACAAAAAAAATATGTGCCAATAAAATGTATTTTAGATGAATATCACCTGATGTGCCAGGCCGGAAATAATCCGCCATGAAATTGATGATCGCTAGGTGGAGTTGAAGTCGCTCACGGGTGAACCGACCGCGGCGTGGTAAACCGGCGCGGACGGGTGAGTCGGCCGCGACGTCAGAAGCCAGCCATGAAGCGTGAACCGCCACGTGCATGACGGCGAAGTTGTCCGTGGCGTTGTAAAGCGGTGCGGACGGGCGAGCCAGCCACGGTGTTGTAAGCCGATGTAGGAGTCCGTTGAGTAAGGACGATCACCCATGCTAAATGATGTAGACATGCCTCCATCTCCGTGGTACAATGCCACCTTGTGACGAATAATTCTCCTACATATAAAAGACAGCAGGGCAAAGTAGTTTTGCTCGCATGAATTAAACGTGCTTAAAAAATAAAAAGGATAAATAGCACCTGGTATTTTTTATCGGATGAACCCGGATGCTGGTGTTGAGATGTATTTTCTGGTAGCTTGGCGCGGTAATCTGTGTGCTAACTTTTGCTCCCCCACAAATGAGCTTGGGTGACAGGCTAACGCAACAAAGCCCAAAGATCATCATCGGGTAATTTTTCCGAATGAACAGTTAATCTTCTGCTGTAGTATCGCTTCAGATAGCCGTAGTACCAAGCCTCCATGTAACCTGTCCTCCGTTTTTTCTTTATCACATGATGTTTGTACGTGGAACGCTTTGATTGAAATGCCATCAATGCTTCAACGCATGCACACACAGGTCGCTCGTGAACATGACGCTCCCCATGCTGTGACTGTCAAGTACGTGGAGGGATAACTTGATCCATGTGGAAAGCGCTGCTTTTAAACCCGAAGAAAAATGACAGAATGCCATCCGCCTCCCTCTGCTAACATATTTCATCTAGACTCCATGTACTGCCTCCTCTCTCTGCACCTTATCTCCTCCAACAAACACATTTTCTATTCTTCTCGCTTGCTCTCCTGCATTCAGAACCAGAATCCTCTTCGCATTTACTCACACAGCAACAAACACCGACGACTGGCCACTGGCGGAAACCTCAACGGTAGGATGCAAGCACCACCAGCCGGTGGCCGTGGAGGCGTGGGCCTCGGTAGCGGAGACAGCGCCGTCAAGGAAGGCTTGCAGCAGCAGCGGCACAGCGACCGGCAGCCAGCAGCCAGCACAGCACAAAGCGGAGACCCGCAGCGTGCAGGCGAGGCCGACCGCTGGGGGAGTGGAGATGGTCGCGGAGACCCGGCGGCCCGGGCGGGCGGAGCCAACTACGGAGATGGAGGGCTGGGCCAGCCCTGGACGTGGTGGCTCAAAACATGGCATGGTGCGCGACAGCAATATCTCCAGGAGGCGAGGTGCAACGGCGATTCGGATGAAGAACAAGGCAGGACGGCGACTCAGACAGACGCCGAGGCGTTACGGAGACTTGCAAAGGCCTTGGGCGAAAAAATAGGCCGGAGCCACGGCTGAATCAATGGCAGCGGTAGTTTGGCGCAGGGTGATTCGGACAGCGGCTTGAACGGCACGAGGCGGAGGCACGTCGCCGGAAACTTGAAGGCGGCGGCAAGCAGAACCATGGTGACGGAGCGGCTCGACGCGCGGCTCGATCACGGGCGGCTCGACGGCTGCCGCGAGGCCACGGTGGTGGCTCGGCGCAGGCGGGTCCGCCACGGAGCGACGACCGGCCGGTTTAGGCGAGGGCAATTTTGTAACAGAACCGCCAGGACAAGGCCGTGGGTGACTAAGTGTAGGACGAGGAAGGAGGAGTAAGGCACCGGCGGCCTGTGGTGCGGCCAGCAAGGGTGACTCTCCGCAGAGGCCCGACGGGACGGCGACTCACAGGCTGAGTCGTACGAGACCGAGATGACAGCAGGTGACCCGAGTCCGGGCTCGATACCGCTGCGGGTCAGGGTCGAGGCGGCTCGACAGCAGTTTGCGTCCTGCGGGAGACCCGGCAATCAAGCAGAGTCCGGGTCGTAGCGGTGGAGAAAATCCAGGTTGTGGCTGTATGTCCGTGAAGGCGGCGGCTTCAAATCTAGGGCAAGACGAGGCAGCACCAGCGACTCACGGCGACGGGGAGATTCATACAGGGCAGCCTAGCGGAGGCGCAATGGTTTCAACGAAGCGAGTCGCAAGAGTCCGAACTCGTGTCTTTCCCTTCCTTTGACTATTTTCTTTGACTCAGCTTGCACTAGTAATCTGCTCACCGATTGATAGAACCCGCAGATCAACATCAGAAACTTTTTTATCCGTCTCGACGGAATCTGCTATTGTACAGATTGCAAAATGCGGCATACAAACGGAACCAATCCCAGTCGGTTTCGACGGATCGCGGCGCGCCGGTGACATGCCGAGCGTCAAACCCTAATTGTTGTATCTCAATCCGGTGCTCGTCATGCAAATCCTTTGCACGGGCTCTTTCATCCTTCCAATTATGAAATTCTCGATCCCTAGAAGAGATCCCTTCAAGAACTCAACACCACCGTGCGCGAGCCCCACGGTGGGCGCCAACTGTCGTGGAATTGTCACGTCAGATGTCCTTAGTGTCAGGACTTAGTCGCGAGGCCAACGCATCTATGTGGTAGCTTGAGAGGGGTTGAGTGGGACGAGAGATGCAGGGCGGATCAACACACAAGACAAGGATTTAGACAGCTTCGGGCCCCGGGAAACATCATCCGGTAATAGCCCTACATGCTGTTTGAGGCAAGGTCTCATTATCATCATGAGGGAGTCGCCGTAAACCGGCTCTCCTCTTTGTGTCTAGCCCTAAGATTGTTTCTTCTTGCTTGTAGCTTGTCACTTGTAACTTGTCCCTCTTTGGGGATCCCTACCCCTCCTTATATATGTTGAAGGGGCGGGTTACATGTGGAGTCCTATTAGGATTAGGACTACTCTATCTCTAATACAAACCGGATACAAGTCCTGGTCTTAACTCCTTGTAAGGTAAATATTCCTCATGCCTTTCCTCTTAAACCGGCCCACAATAGTTGAACCGGGTCTTGTTGCTCCTCTGGCCCGCCTGCCGGATTACCAATGAGCTGTAAACCGTCTGGTCTGTGCAGGTCGCCGGTGAATTGCCAAGTCCGGCCGGTTTATCCTTCCGGCCGGTTTACACCGCGGGGCATATCCCCGACAGTTAGCTATTAGAGTACTACTACCTCCCTTCTAGTTTAAAGGGCTCGATTCAAAATTTTCACCTACTCTTAGCAAGATAGAGGCGGTGGAATAGTTTTTGTAGTCTACAAAAGTACTCAACTAATGTTGTCGTTCTTCACAAAAAAATGTGTTTACCAATGCATTATCGCCTTGAATGCATGCATGAACACTAGTTACTCTAACCCCACTCTCTTCTTTAATTCTTTGCCATATCAGCATGTTTGTTATTCCCGTGTGTATGATACCAGCTAAGATACCACCATTATGGCCAGCCTTAATCATCGCATGCAATAATTTAGTGCACCTTGAAATATGAACATGTGTGGGGCGTGTATGTTTTTAATGGCTTGAGACTATACCTCGCCCGGCATGCAAGATGACTTATTATGCACCGTTCCCCATACATGCAGGAAGCCCGTTCATATCCAAATCTTTTCCTCTCCATGTGTGAAAACAATATGCCTGCTAGACTCTCCTTCTCCCTCCGGCGGTCCCACCACTCCACCCCGTGTGGAAAAAATCTGCATGCATGACTCTCCTCCCCCCGCGGTCATCCAATCCGTTGTGACCAGCAACATTTCCACCCCTTCCCCCCGTAATTTACTCCAACAAATATGCCAACGTAGTTGTTACGTTAATCATGCAACATATCTTACGGGACGCTGCTTCAGTTACTTAACTGCAGGTGCATTGGGTCACTGACATATGGGCCCAACAGGGGTCTGGCCCACATGTCAGTGATGTAACTGGACCTGCAGTTAAGTCAGTGCAACTCAGTCCATATCTTACGTAGGTATGTCATTGCTCGCTATAAATATTGCACCTCCCACAGCATTCGGAAGAACGCTCACGTTCATCGGTATCTCCTACCCCTCCCCCTTCCTCTCACGTCGACCACCATGGCATCACCCCTCACAAGCCCTAGGCGCCCCTTGCTGCACCACGCAGACAGTCACACGTCGCCGTTCCATTCCTCGCCGCCACTAGTCGAGGAGGATGTGTCGGTGTTCCACTCCTTTCCGCGATGCGTCGAGGTGGACGTGTCGGTGTTACCAATCTCGCCAGCACGCGCGTCGGAGGATGCGTCGGCTCCCCTCTACGAGGAGAACGCCGTGCCGCCCGCCGAGCCCCCTAGCCTTGAGGAGCTTTGGAAAGAAATGGATGTCGCCTTGTGTGAGGCTTTGCCTCCGGCAGAGCACGCCAAAATATAGGCGGAGAAGAAGGCCGAGGAAGAGCAGTGCACCGCAGGGCCAGCTGGCTAGCAGGTCTATGTCGCGTCCGAGAGAGTCAGGCAATTGGCTCTTTGGCAGAAGGCTCGTCCGAGGGCCGTGAAGGTGGTGGAGGACGCCCGTGCCAAAGCCCTGAGTGCAGTCGGGCCCAAGCGCCTCATGTACGCTTGGCGGTACGTGGACCGGGTGCATGCTTCCAGCAAGGAGGACCACCTGTTGGCACCAGATCACCGCACCAGTGAGATCGCGCTCGCCCGCCAGCAAGCCGCCAATCAGCACCTTGCGAGTTGCGAGGCTGAGGAAGAGGCGTTGTGTCAATCGCTACAAGACGGCCGCGCGCCAGGGCACTCGTGGCACGCCGCAAGCGCTCCTACGAGCGCCGTGGCTTTTGTAGGAGTATAATTTAGTTTCGTAAGGTGATCTCATTAGTTTCGGGACGCAAATGATAAATCTCGAACGTTCGGGAAATATTAGCATCCTTAATTAAGTATGTAAAAGGGAAAGTTTGGAAACCTTGTGTATCCATACACATTTTGTAAGTACGTGCATATAGCACAAACTTTACTATATACTATCGCACTACACGTCTCTCTCTATATATGCTTGCAGACTGTGCTACTCCCTCCGTCCAGGTGAATAACTCATCTTTGGTTGTGCACCGTGACCAAGACGGAGGGAATACTTATACACCTAGACGGAGGGAGTACTACTATTACTTATGTATGTGCAAATGCACGTTTTAACATTATGATGCAGTTTTGTAAAAGTAGCAAAACAACACTAGTCAAGCTTGTGAAACGATTCAATGCAAAACAAATGCAAAAATGCTCGTTTGATAGTTTACTTTTAGCTTCCTTCTATGTGGTTATTTCTCTGTCGTACTTTGTACGGAGTATCTCACTGGTCGGGAAGGCATGCAAATTCCCAAACCGCTTCCTACACCCTGTATCAAATTTTTTGCCTAACAAGTTGTGCCATGCAATTGGAATTCCAACTTGAGTACTACTACTAGTAGGAGTACCAGGGGCCAGTTCGTTTAGGCTTCTAGATTAGTAATCCCATTACTACTACCTCCGTCCTGGTTTATTGGTCCCCATTGTAATCTATGTCAAATTTTGATCATAAATTTAACTAATGAAAATGTTTGTGCATTTCGCATGCACTAATATTTTATCAGTTAAATCTTTGGTCAAAATTTACCACAAATTACAATGGTGAAAAATAAACCAGGACGGAGGTACCAGTAGTAGTTTAGAAGCCCAAATAAATGAGTGAGGCACCATAATGTTACTCTCCACTGTGACTAGTCTTATGGGAAAAGCTGGGGAAGAGACGGCTTATTTTTTAAGCCGCCAAAAGAACTGGCCCTAGGAGTAGTAGCTAGGGATACTAGGAGTAGTATCTAGGGATCGAGTGTGCGAGATGAACCGGAGAAAGTAAATGCAGAGAGATGAAATGCAAAAAAGACGGAGGGATGTGATGGTTGCTTGTCCGTTTATTTTACCAGGCCACTTATTACTAGCAGTGGCTGGGATTTGTGATATGACAGCTTTACTGCCGCGCCACGAGTGGGGTAAGACTGCCGTGCAGCTCTGCCCTCTACACTTGTACTACATCATGCGGTTTATTAGTCCCCCATTGAATTTGACTGAAGATTTAACTGACGAAACGTTAGTGCATGTCAACAAAAACTATATTGTTGGATTCGTATTTGAACATGGTTTTCAATGATATAATTTTAGGTGACATCAGCATTTATCATACTATATATAATGTTAGTTCAATTTTTGGTCGTACTAATCTACAGTAAGGTGCCCGTGCGTTGCACGGAAGAGTGAAATGCATTGATCGGGGAGTTGTTTATTTTGAGAAAGGATGTGGGGGTCATCTCATGTGTAACGGGTATCGATAGGTTTCTTCGGATATTATTTCATCTCTAGAGCTCACAAACATCTGAGTGAAATAGATAAAAAGGTATCTTTTGCAAACAAAGCGTTCGACTGTCCAACCTGCATCCAAAACTTGTGAAGAAATAACACTTATTGTGCTTTGCAAGAAATGATCTTTAAGAATTAGTTTTTGAGTATCAATTGTCGTACATGTTGGCTACAGATGACATGGCACTTTCTTATAGTCAACAGTTGGCTATACTATTAAGTAGTAACCATGCCCTTATACACCTAGACGGAGGGATTAAATCAGGATGACTTGGAAGGGGGCAGAGGAGATGTAAGAAATGGTTCATCATAAGTCTTTCACCAGTACTGTAGTAAAAAATTCATACATGGAAGATTCTAGACTAAACCATAAATGGATACACTTTTATTCATGTGCGATACTCCAACGGAGCAAGATCATGCATGGAAGTCTCCACATGCTTAGACAACGGATTACATTGAGCGAAGACTAATGATAAAAATTTAACTTGGTAATGCATATGTCCAGGTGAACCTCCTTGGAGTCCTCGTGCACCGCGTTGGGGCGTAAATCATACCATGCGTCTTCCATGTCCACATCGGCGGGAAGGTCCCAGCTCTGCATAGTCCTAGTCAGCATGATGGAGCTGGTGTCGCCGCCCACGTACCTCTGAGGGGTAGCAACAGTGAGCACGCACACGTACATTGGCCTCCTGTCAGTGTCAGCGTCAGCGGCGTCGCCCCTGATGCACACTACAAAGACGGGGCGGCAGCCTACGCGGGCCTCACTGATGCCCACGATCAAGAGGAAGACGCTGCCGTCCTCCTCTGAGACTAGCAGGCGGCGGTGATCCTCCAGCGACTCCAGCATGGTGAACGGGTAGCACGTCTCATACTTGATGTTCTTCGCCAAGGGCCAGTAGTGACCGCCGCACGCATCCGTGAGGTGATGCACGATGTCAGCCGGCGAGCCCCAAAATGGCATCGGGCGCTCATAGCAGTAGATGAAGGTCTCCTTGGAGGCATCGACCAGGCCGTCCATGAAACGGGAGTGGCTGTAGGGGACGTTGCGCCAGTTGAATATATGAGCAAGTTACTACGAGATTTAATCCGAATAAGCAACAAATAAATCATGACGGCTATAACAGAGATTAAAGTAATCATGTGGCTAGCATAGTAGATGAATAGATAGAATCTAGGATACAAAGTAGAAACATGAATTCTACCATGATTTTGAACAGGAAGGACAGAAACACATACGGTGCAATGGGAACAGAACCATTGGCGTTGAGGTTGTCGCCCATGTCATTGAGGAAGAGGTCGCCGAGGTCGGGGAAGAAGTCGTCGTCAGTGAAGTTGTCGCTGCCAGCAGTCGCGAGAGTGTGCTCCCCAAATTTCAACAGTGCCCACCGAATGGAGCGCAAGAGGGAGTGGCTGTAGGGGACATTGCGGCCACCGAATGGAGCGCAGGAGTAGCACACGAAGCAGTAGATGGTGCTCCTCCCTAAGTCTCTATCTCTACTCTTATCTCTATCTCTACTACTCTTCTTTGTTTTTTTATAAAAAATTGAATAGTACTGCACCGTCCGCTGCATGCCCGGCTGAACACGCCTCCTCGCCTCCATCATCACCAACTGAGTCTTTTATGGGAGTAGGAGTAGAGAAAAAACCGAGTTGTTGATGATGGTGTGCCGTGCAATGCACGGGCATCTTGCTAATTTTTTTGCATATAATTCCAAACACCACGTAGACACGGTCTTTGACCATTTTACAACTATGTTAGTATCATTGTTAGTGGTTAGCCGGTGCAAGTTATAGCCCCGGGTGTTTTAACCTTTTTTTAGTAATGTTATCTGGTGATTGTTCGCCACGAGCTCAATCCTGGCGAATCCCACGTAACCATCAGATTTCCATCCGATGGTGGCCTGTTTTTAAGCCATAGTACTTGACAAAACCGCCACCCTTACACGCGTACTGTAACTGTGTCGTGGGCGTTTGCAACTGCCATGTCTCCCAGCGAACGTTTGCTGGTGGGATTGGAGTTAGAACCGATGGCAGTTCGTAGTCGTTCCACGCTCGGGCATTGAAGTTTGTAACTATTTTAGATTAGAATATACTACTCCTCCAGTGCTAGTAGTAGAGTTGAGTCCTACTCCACTACTACTCTACTCAAGCAAGTTAGGGCATAGTAGTAGGTACTGTAGGGAGTACCAGTACTGTAGTCACTCAAGTAAGTTATCTGGCATCAATATGACCCTATGCTACTGGTATGTGTCTTGTAAGTCAGGCGGCATGCTGTAGTCATCATCACCTGTCCACTTCCCGTAGCACATATTCGATTCTCCATCTTTGTCCGCACAATCTCGTCCAATCTTCCATCCCCGCTAAGGCGCCTCCCCCCTCGTCCAAAACCCAAGCACTAACAATGGCAGAACCGAGCAGCGTCTGCCGAAAGAGTGGCTGGAATTCGCTCCCCACAGAGGTAATCAAGTTCATTGTTTCGCGTCTGGACAATCTTAGTACCATGCCGCTCGCCGCGTGCTCATCGGGGCTGTACCGTTTACTCAAAGCCCTCAAGCTGGAGCTTTTTAAGCCAGCTCCTTCCTTGTTGATGTCGCCTGATCTTCAGAAACAGCGTGTCACGCAGCATAACGATCGTAGGGTGGTGAGCATCAACCCCCTTGACTGCAATCTGATCCCCGTCACCCTCAACTACATTAATGGTATGTACTGGGTCGGCATGAACATGTCTTGGATGGTGCTCGTCGACGGTTGCGGCAGCTGGATGCTCGTGGAGGTCTACACCCGGCGATTGATCCCCCTTCCTTCGATTAACACTGCACTGATTTGGCACCGCGGCCCAGAATACTCGGGATCTTAAAGTAGCCAACATGATACCAAGTTTGATTTGCTCAAGGTTGTAATCTGCCAAGTGCCCACAAGATCTGTGAATTATAAATACTTCAGGCTAATTGCGTTCTTCAACCACGGTCTTGCCTATCTTACAGGTCACTACAGTAAGTGGATAAATCTGCACGTCCATCGCAGGATCATACATCCTCCATGGTTCTCTGATGCCATTGAACACAAGGGATTCATTTACGATGTTGACTCCTTCTATGGCTGGACGTATTGTTGGCCTACTCCAGTCATCACTACAAACGGTCGTTACAGCAGTATGTTACTTTCCTATGAGCTTATACTACTGTCAACATTTACTGAAAAAATATTCATGCTCATAACATGTTGTTCTTAAGATTGACTACATTAAGAGCCCTTTTTTATTTAACTCCAACTTGATATGATGTTGTAGGCTACCTGGTGTCCCTACCCTTCCTAATCCCATAACCTTTCAAAGAAAAGTGGCATGGCAGTTACAGGTGGTTCCTGGCTCGATCAGACAACGACGAACGATTGATGATCGTTCGCACGTACCGGACGTGTTGTTTCGTGGAATACAATCACAGTCACTGCAAGGTCTTTGAGCAGGATCCCAGCTTCTCTGGGCCTTCAGGAATTTTTGACTGGAGGCTAGTAAGTAGCCTTGGTACACGCTCTCTGTTTGTCAGACTGAATTATCCGATTAACCAGGAGATAACCAATGGCAAGGATCATGATGGCAGCGTGGTTTCGTTCATCAGGCAAAACTGTGTGTACACAGCGTACCATGAGTCTCTGCATGCACCATACCCTGGTATGTGCCGCCACGCTCTGCAACCCAAAGTAGGAGAGAGGGTTGCAAGTATCAAACTTCGACCTACTAGGTAGAGTTTCCCTCATCAGGCACCCATCTGGTTCAAGCTGTCACCCAATCTCCATAGCTTAATAAATAGTAATGTCTAACTGAGCCAGTTAGTTAGATGCGTACACTTGCTGTAGTATGATCTTTATTAGTTTGATGCATACACTTGTTCTTTTTTGGTAGCCCTTTTGTAATGATGGCTGATGTTTGGTTTGGAAGAGAGAGCTGCGTCTTTACTCTTCTAGCCTCGCCATCGCTTCATTGCACCCCAGCCACAGTTGTCTGCTGCTGTTTTCAATGTACAATCAGTAGTATATTTCGTCTATTGGTTGAATAAATGTGTTGTTAGAACGACAAACACAATGTTTTGGAAGTCGTTGCACGGTCCGATCCTTTAGTGCCCCATACCGTACGCAGCGCATACTATTTTTGGTACGGAACACATTTTCCACTTGTTGATAACATGCAACCCACTGATGAAGGCCCAATAGAGGATCCCATAATTAACTGGAAGAGAGGCTCTCACATGAATCCGGCCCAGGTACATGCTCATGGTCCCCTAAACATAAATAAGTAAATAAATAAATAAAGCCAAATGCTCATGCACCAGTTCTTTAAATTCCCAATTTAACAGGAGGATATTATTTCCTATGATTATGTCATTACATTGAGTCGATATTATTCTTAGGCAAAGATAGCGACCAGTCTTCTTTCTCCCAGCATTTTCTTCCTGCAACCAGCAGACCCATGCAAATCATAGTCAACGTCGTAAATAGTTCCAGTCCATTTTTATTTTTTTAAGAATGTACAACCTAGCCCAGCACATTGGCGACATCACTTTATCCTCCGCCTTGGTGCGCTCGTCGCGGCGCCGCCGTCCGGCCCTGTCAACATAGTGAATTGGGAGAGGACTATAGTAGTGAGTATGACAGTACGGACCCACCAGGTCCACTCCCTAACACTAGCAAGCGCCTCTTTTACTACTCAGATGCACCCCTCATTTTTTACTTTAATCCACCCTGCTGATATCGGGGACCCACATCATTTTCAATGTATAGTCAATTAACAACATAATTGCACAACTTGTTTTTGAGTAGTAATTCGGAGGAGCAGGCTATAAACTGGGTTGTGCGATCTCTGTGGCCAGTCTAACAACATGACCAGCCCAGCAGTTTTTTCTTTTGGAAAATAGGTAGCCCATTATTTATTTTTGAAGAATTCCCAAGCTAGGCCTATTTGTTTTCTCCGACTTACTGGGCTGCAAATCTTTCAAGACGAGGATGGATGCATTTCGGCCTGGCCAAAGAGTATGGTCAGTGTCTGTTAAAAGTAATATCAAAGGGGTTAAAAAGTCCAAAAAAATTATAGCAAATGGATATTAGTTTCTTTTTTTGTTTTTGTTCTTCACTGATATTTTATACTCCCTCTGTACCAAAATTATTGTCTTAGATTAGTCTAGATACGGATGTATCTAATACCAAAACGTGACTTGATACATCCATATTTAGATAAATCTAAGACAAGAATTTTGGGACGGAGGGAGTACTTCATTGGATTTAACATGACATATTACTAATTTATTTTTAATTTTGTTTTAGTATGGCAACTAATTTTTGGATTAAGAATATTTTGTTCCCCGGCAAAAATTTGCGAATTTTCATAATTTTGCACATATTTAGTTAATTTTTTTAACCCTGGTACTGACCACAAATGGGCAGCAATTCTAAAAATGGAAAATGGGTTGCAATAAATTCCATAGGAATTAGAAAATGAGTAAAAATTATAAAAATAATAACAAATGGGTTGTACACGCCATAAATTTCTTGGCTGACTTGTTTACGCAAGGCTTTGTCAGTCAACACACGATTTTAGTAGCGGTGACTGTTGGATGTCCATCCAACGGCCGACGTGCTTCTTCAATCTCTGATCTTCCTGCTCCAGCCGCCTAAACTAGTGTCGGCGGGACTGCCTGCTCCCTCCTCTTGTGGCCCACTGTGATGCCGCGCAGGCTTCACCGGCCCACCCTACTCCCTCTGCTGGCCTGGCAACGCGCAATCAACTGCCTATTATGCGAAAAAAATGATTCCTCCCACTGACATCTGGGGCGCACCGGTTGGGAGGCTGACTTGTGGCCTACTAAGTTGACGCATACGCAGGGCTTGTCAACTTAGTCAACAAATGATTCTTGCAGCAGTAACCGTTGGATTTGAATTGAACGGTCCTGCTGCTTCTTCAATCGCTGCTCTTCTTGCACCAGCCGCCCAAACCAGTGCCGGCGAGACCGCCTGTTCCTGCCTCCAGTGGTCATCTGTGGTGCCGTTGAGGCTTCACTGCCCCCTACTACTCCCACTGCTAGCCAGGCCCTGCGGCAACGGCAGCCTCACACCACAGCCGAACCAGTGAACCCTCGTACTCTTCTCCGCGTGGGCTTCCACCGCCGCGTCTTCCCCTGCTCCATGTCATGCCCTTCCTAGGCCTTGCCATCGTCCACCGCCTTGGTGCTCTCGGCGCAGCGTGGTCAACGTGGTCAAGGAACGACTTCCATCGGAAGAGTACTGTACGTGGAGAGGCTGGCAGTTGGGTCCATGGCCGCCACAAGGAAGTGCCTCCTTATTACGTGGAAAATAATGATTCCTCCACCTGACAGCGGGGACCCACCGGACGGGCCTCTATATTTCGCAAAAAAAATAATTCCCCCCTGACTACTGGGACCCACCAGCTACATCTTTGCATGCAAGGAAGTGCGTCCATATTACAAAAAAAACCGATTCGCCCCTGACTGCTGGGACCCACCAGCTACATCTTCGCATGCAAGGAAGTGCCTGACAGTCGGGACCCACCTGGTCGAAGCGTACGTAGCGTTGTCATTCTGGTCGCGAATGTGTACGTACATACTGGTCAATGTAGAGGCACGCACGTGTCATAGTAGAGGCGCGCACATAGCATGTACATGTATGTACAGCGGCCAGGGTGCAAGAAAGTAAATACAGCCACGTACGTACATACGGGCGGGATCTCGAACGCCTACTCAAACGTACGTATGGCCAGGGCTCGTGTACATGGCTGTGTCGGAACGGAGAAACAGCATCGTCGTCGTGTTCATGGGGAGCCAACCGGTTGGGTCAGAACGGAATGCGTCATCGTGTTCATCGGGAGGGCTTGGACGGAATAGCCGATGGAAACGAGGCCTGGCATACCACAGAACGGAGGAAGTGGCCTTGTGTTCGACCGGCCATGGTCAAAATGGGGGTCCTGTTCATCGGGAGGGGTGTGGCGTACCGCAAAACGGGACTCAACGAGATATTGTTCATCTCCACCGTCGACCTCCTCCAGTCTCCACGGGCTACTGTTCATCCACTGTCGACCTCCTCTAGCCTCAACCTGCGACTGTTCATCCACGGGCTCCTGTTCATCCAGCCTCCACCGTGCGCTCCTCCACCGGCTACTGTTCAACCAGCCCTCTCCACGGGGTCCTGTTCAACCACCCCTCCACGGGCTACTGTTCATCCAGCCCTCCACCGGATACTGTTTAACCAGCCCTCCACTGGCTACTGTTCAACCTTCCCTCCACGGTGTCCTGTTCATCCAGCCCTCCACAGGGTCCTGTTCATCCACGCCCAATCGACTCGATCGATCAGGGTCTTGTTCATCCAGCGGCAACACCATGGGGTCATGTTCATCCAAACCCCACCGGGAACTGTTCATCAAACCCCAAAGAACGCCCTTCGTTCATCCGGTGGCGGCATCGATCGGCTTGATTAGCGGCGAGATGGCGAATCGCTCAATCGCTCGTGTTTAGTAACGCGTAGCCTGCAGTGCAATTGCTCAGGTTCAGTTAGGCGATGCCTCTCTCGGGTTCAGTTAGAGCCCAACGCCACGCACCCACGCTCATATGTGTACGAGAAAAACGTGCATCGCTCGACCCCCGACCACCAACCGTAACCGGGAACATCCCGATATTTCCCTCGCCCTCGCTTCTACCACGGTTTTTTCCATCATGGATGGCCCAAAGAATGTCATGCAGTTGCATCTCCGGCCCTCCCAGGACAAAAAGCCCATTTTATGTCATTATTTTTTGTCATAGAATTAGGAGCCCACCACATCTATGATTATACCGGGTTTTGTCACAATTCTCATCATAGAAGTGCCATAAAAAATCGTTCGGCCCAAAATGTCATGGATGTGTCTTTTTTTGTAGTGCAAGGAGGGAAAGGACTCCCATCCTTGGGCCGCCAAGAGGAGGGGGAGTCCACTAGTTTGTGCTTTTAGAAACTGTGTGCAATATTTACATGGCTGGTGTGTCGCCGCCTAGCCTTCTATGAGCACTAACACTGGCAGCGGGAGACCGATGGGAGAAGAAGCGGGAAATCGATGCGAGGAGTGGCGGTAAACGGTAGTGTGTTTGGATATATAACACAATTAATATTGAAAACTTAGTAAAGAAGGAAGCGTGAGCTAGCACGACGCATGCGCACAGTGCTTACCCACGGGTGACACACGGTTCACCAGAACCACTTTAAATATTCAGGGTTCGTTTGGCCTTTTTTATACATTATAATTAAGTTTTATAAGCATTAATTCAATGTGCATAATTCAAATAAGTGCACCAAAATGGATACAAAAATCATACATGTGTCCTTGGATGCATGTTTAGGTCCCATGCAAAGAATGGGGATGAATTACAATCGTTTTGGCGTCTAGATCGGCCTCGGGCATTGAGAATCTCGGTTTTTAAATCCCCATAAATCCAAAACTCACTTGAAAATCGTGAAACTTGGCATGGTGTCACGACATGGCACATATATGTCGTGGAAAAAATATTGTCCATTTTGGGGCAAGTTTTATTTCAAGCCTCTTACAAATCAGAGCTTCTCTCAAAAAGCATCATGGTTCCGTTAGGGAAACGTGTCCCCCTTGTGGGCGAAACAATAATCGCTACCTCTTCTCGCCTTGTATTTTTTTCTATAGGCAACATGGAACAACAGGATATTCGTGCCGAAATTTAAAATTATTCAGGGTTTTTTGGCCTTTTTATACATTAATTGAGTTTCCTAGGCATTTAGTGTCCATAATTCATATCTGTACTAAAAATACATGCTCCAATGCACCAAAATGGCTACAAAAATCATACATGTGTCCTTGGGTGCATGTTTAGGCCCCATGCAAGGAGTGAGAATGAATTACAACCGTCTCAGCGTCGTGGGTCATCCTCAAACATTGGGAATCTTGGTTTTTAAATCCCCATAAATTCAAAACTCACCAGAAAATCATGAAAGTTGGCATGGTGTCACGACATGGCACATATATGTCATGGAATAAATCCAATTTGGTCCAAGCTTTATTACAAACCACTTACAAACCGGAGCCTCTCGCAAGAACCCTCGTGGTCTCGACAGGGAAATGTGTCCCCCTTGTGGGCCAAACGATAATCTCTCCCTCTTCTCGCCTTGTATTTTGTTCTACAGGCAACATGGAACAACTGGGGATTCACGCTAAACTTTGAAATTATTTAGGGTTCATTTGACCTTTTTTATACATTAATTGAGTTTTTTAGGCATTTAATATCCATAATTCAAATCTGAACTACAAATACATCCTCTAGTGTACCAAAATGGATAGAAAAACTGTACATGTGTCCTCGGGTGCATGTTTAGGTCCCATGCAAGGAATGGGAATGAATTCAACTGTCTAGGCGTCCTCGCTCGGCCTCAAACATTGCAAATATCGTTTTTTAAATCTCCCTAAATCCAAAACTCAGCATAAAATCATGAAACTTGGCATGGTGTCACGACATGGCACATATATGCCATGGTAAAAAAATTATCCAATTTGGGACAAGCTTTATTGTTGGGGAACGTAGTAATTTCTAAAATTTCCTATGCACACGCAAGATCATGATGATGCATAGCAACGAGATGGGAGAGTGTTGTCCACGTACCCTCGTAGACCGTAAGCGGAAGCGTTATGACAACGCGGTTGATGTAGTCGTACGTCTTCACGATCCGACAGATCCAAGCACCGAACGTACGGCACCTCCGAGTTTAGCACACGTTCAGCTCGATGACGATCCCCGGACTCCGATCCAGCAGGGTTTCGGGGATGAGTTTCGTCAGCACGATGGCATGGTGACGATGATAATGTTCTACCGACGTAGGGCTTCGCCTAAGCACCGCAACGATATGACCGAGGTGGAATATGGTGGAGGGGGGCACCGCACACGGCTAAGGAACGATCATGAAGATCAACTTGTGTGTCATGGGGTGCCCCCCTGCCCCCGTATATAAAGGAGCAAGGGGGGAGGAGGCCGGCCCTAGGAGGGGGCGCGCCAAGTGTGGAGTCTTACTAGGACTCCCTAGTCCTAGTAGGATTCCACCTCCCATATGGAATAGGAAAAGAGGAAGGGAAAAGGAGAAGGAAGGAAGGGGGCGCCCCCTTCCCTAGTCCAATTCGGACCAGACCAAGGGGAGGGGCGCGGCCACCCTTGAGGCCCTTTTCCTTCTTTCCCGTATGGCCCAATAAGGCCCAATACGTATTCCCGTAACTCTCGGGTACTCCGAAAAATACCCGAATCACTCGGAACCTTTCCTATGTCCGAATATAGTCGTCCAATATATCGATCTTTATGTCTCGACCATTTCGAGACTCCTCGTCATGTCCCCGATCTCATTCGGGACTCCGAACTCCTTCGGTACATCAAAACTCATAAACTCATAATATAACTGTCATCGAAACCTTAAGCGTGCGGACCCTACGGGTTCGAGAACAATGTAGACATGACCGAGACTCGTTTCCGGTCAATAACCAATAGCGGAACCTGGATGCTCATATTGGCTCCTACATATTCTATGTAGATCTTTATTGGTCAAACCGCATAACAACATACGTTGTTCCCTTTGTCATCGGTATGTTACTTGCCCGAGATTCGATCGTCGGTATCTCAATACCTAGTTCAATCTCATTACCGACAAGTCTCTTTACTCGTTCCATAATACATCATCTCACAACTAACTTATTAGTTGCAATGCTTGCAAGGCTTAAGTGATGTGCATTATCGAGAGGGCCCAGAGATACCTCTCCGACAATCGGAGTGACAAATCCTAATCTCGAAATACGCCAACCCAACATGTACCTTTGGAGACACCTGTAGAGCTCCTTTATAATCACCCAGTTACGTTGTGACGTTTGCTAGCACACAAAGTGTTCCTCCGGTAAACGGGAGTTGCATAATCTCACAGTCATAGGAACATGTATAAGTCATGAAGAAAGCAATAGCGATATACTAAATGATCGTGTGTTAAGCTAACGGAATGGGTCATGTCAATCACACCATTCTCCTAATGATGTGATCCCATTAATCAAATGACAACACATGTCTATGGTTAGGAAACATAACCATCTTTGATCAACAAGCTAGTCAAGTAGAGGCATACTAGTGACACCCTGTTTGTCTATGTATTCACACATGTATATGTTTCCGGTTAATACAATTCTAGCATGAATAATAAACATTTATCATGATATAAGGAAATAAATAATAAATTTATTATTGCCTCTAGGGCATATTTCCTTCAGTCTCCCCCTTGCACTAGAGCCAATAATCTAGTTCATATCACCATGTGATTTAACACCAATATTCACATCTGTATGTGATTAATACCAATAGTTCACATCGTCATGTGATCAACACCCAAAGGGTTTTGCTAGAGTCAATAATCTAGTTCACATCGCTATGTGATTAACACCCAAAGAGTACTAAGGTATGATCATGTTTTGCTCGTGAGAGAAGTTTAGTCAACGGGTACATCACATTGAGCCGTATGTATTTTGCAAATATTCTATGTCTACAATGCTCTGAATGGAGCTACTCTAGCTAATTGCTCCCACTTTCAATATGTATCCAGATTGAGACTTAGAGTCATCTAGATCGGTGTAAAAGCTTGTATCGTTGTAACTTTTACGATGAGCTCTTTTATCACTTCCATTATCGAGAAATATTTTCTTAGTCCTCACTAAGGATATTCTTGACCGTTGTCCAGTGATCTACTCTTAGATCAAAATTGTACTCCCTTGCCAAACTCAGAGCAAGGTATATAATAGGTCTGGTACACATCATAGCATACTTTATAGAACCTATGACTGAGGCATAGGGAATGACTTTTCATTCTCTTTCTATTTTCTGCCATAGTCGGGTTTTGAGTCTTACTCAACTTCACACCTTGCAACACAGGCAAGAACTCTTTCTTTGATTGTTCCATTTTGAACTACTTCAAAAAATTTATCAAGGTATGTACTCATTGAAAAAACTTATCAAGCGTCTTGATCTATCTATATAGATCTTGATGCTCAATGTGTAAGCAGCTTCACCGAGGTCTTTCTTTGAAAAACTCCTTTCAAACAGTCCTTTATGCTTTCCAGAAAATTCTACATCATTTCCAATTAATAATACGTCATTCACATATACTTATCAGAAAGGCTGTAGTGCTCCCACTCACTTTCTTGTAAATGCAGGCCTTTCCAAAAGTCTGTATAAAACCATATGCTTTGATCAACTCATCAAAGCGTATATTCCAACTCCGAGATGCTTGCACCAGTCCATTGATGGATTGTTGGAGCTTGCACACTTTGTTAGCATCTTTAGGATTGACAAAACCTTCTGGTTGCATCATATACAACTCTTCTTTAATAAATCAATTAAGGAATGCAGTTTTGACATCCATTTGCCAGATTTCATAAAATGTGGCAATTGCTAACATGATTCAGACAGTCTTAAGCATTGATACGAGTGAGGAAATCTCATCGTATTCAACACCTTGAACTTGTTGAAAACCTTTCGCAACAAGTCGAGCTTAGTAGATAGTAACACTACTATCAGTGTCCGTCTTCCTCTTGAAGATCCATTTATTTAACATGGCTTGCTGATCATTGAGCAAGTCAATCAAAGTCCATACTTTGTTCTCATACATGGATCATATCTCAGATTTTATGGCCTCAAGCCATTTCGCGGAATCTGGGCTCATCATCGCTTCCTCATAGTTCGTAGGTTCATCATGGTCTAGTAACATGACTTCCAAAACATGATTACTGCACCACTTTGGTGCGGATCTTACTCTGGAAGACCTACGAGGTTTGGTAGCAACTTGATCTAAAGTTTCATGATCATCATCATTAACTTCCTCACTAATTGGTGTAGGAATCACTGGAACTGATTTCTGTGATAAACTACTTTCCAACAAGGGAGTAGGTATAGTTACCTCATCAAGTTCTACTTTCCTCCCACTCACTTCTTTCGAGAGAAACTCCTTCTCTAGAAAGGATCCATTCTTAGCAACGAATGTTTTGCCTTCGGATCTGTGATAGAAGGTGTACCCAATAGTTTTCTTTGGGTATTCTATGAAGACGCACTTCTCCGATTTGGGTTCAAGCTTATCAGGTTTTAAACCTTTTTCATATAAGCATCGCAACTCCAAACTTTAAGAAACGACAACTTTGGTTTCTTGAAAAACCACAGTTCATAAGGTGTCGTCTCAAACGGATTTTGATGGTGCCCTATTTAAAGTGAATGCAACTGTCTCTAATGCATAACCCCAAAACGATAGTGGTAAACCGATAAGAGACATCATAGATCGCACCATATCTACTAAAGTATGATTATGACGTTCGGACACACTATTACATTGTGGTGTTCTAGGTGGCGTAAGTTGTGAAACTATTTCACATTGTTTCAAATGAAGACCAAACTCGTAACTCAAATATTCGTCTCCACGATCAGATCGTAGAAACTTTATTTTTCTTGTTATGATGATTTTCCACTTCACTCTGAAATTCTTTGAACTTTTCAAATGTTTCAGACTTATGTTTCATCAAGTAGATATACCCATATCTGCTCAAATCATCTGTGAAGGTTAGAAAATAACGATACACGCCGCGAGCCTCTACACTCATCGGATCGCATACATCAGTATGTTTTATTTCCAATAAGTCAGTAGCTCGTTCCATTGTTCCGGAGAACGAAGTTTCAGTCATCTTGCCCAAAAGGCATGGTTCGCAAGCATCAAGTGATTCATAATCAAGTGATTCCAAAATCCCATCAGCATGGAGTTTCTTCATGCTCTTTACACCAATATGACCTAAACAGCAGTGCCACTAATAGGTTGCACTATCATTATTAACTTTGCATCTTTTGGCATCAATATTATGAATATGTGTATCACTATGATCGAGATCCAACAAACTATTTTCATTCGGTGTATGACCATTGAAGGTTTTATTCATGTAAATAGAACAACAATTATTCTCTAACTTTAAATGAATAACTGTATTGCAATAAACATGATAAAATCATATTCATGCTCAACGCAAATGCCCAATAACATTTATTTAGGTTTAACACACTAATCCCGAAAGTATATGGAGTGTGCGATGATGATCATATTAATCTTGGAACTACTTCCAACACTCATCGTCACTTCCCCTTCAACTAGTCTCTGTTTATTCTGTAACTCCTGTTTCGAGTTACTAATCTTAGCAACCGAACAAGTATCAAATACTCAGGGGCTACTATAAACACTAGTAAGGCAGACATCAATAAATTGTATATCAAATATACCCTTTTTCACTTTGCCATCCTTCTTATCCACCAAATATTCAGGGCATTTCCGCTTCCAGTGACCATTTCCTTTGCAGTGTAAGCACTTAGTTTCAGGCTTTGGTCCAGCTTTGGTCTTCTTCACGGGAGTGACAACTTGTTTGCCATTCTACTTGAAGTTTCCCTTTCTTTCCCTTTGCCCTTTTCTTGAAACTAGTGGTCTTGTCAATCATCAACACTTGATGCTCTTTCTTGATTTCTACCTTCGTCGATTTCAACATCACGAAGAGATCGGGAATCGTTTTAGTCATCCCTTGCATACTATAGTTCATCACGAAGTTCTAGTAACTTAGTGATGGTGACTAGAGAATTCTGTCAATCACTATCTTATCTGGAAGATTAACTCCCACTTGATTCAAGCGATTGAAGTACCCAGACAATCTGAGCACATGCTCACTAGTTGAGCGATTCTCCTCCATCTTTTAGCTATAGAAGTTGTTGGAGACTTCATATCTCTCAACTCGGGTATTTGCTTGAAATATTAACTTCAACTCCTGGAACATCTCATATGGTCCATGACGTTCAAAACATCTTTGAAGTACCGATTCTAAGCCGTTAAGCATGGTGCACTAAACCATCAAGTAGTCATCATATTGAGATAGCCAAACGTTCATAACGTCTGCGTTTGCTCCTGCAATAGGTCTGTCGCCTAGCGGTGCATTAAGGATAATTCTTCTGTGCAGCAATGAGGATAAACCTCAGATCACGGATCCAATCCGCATCATTGCTACTAACATCTTTCAACACAATTTTCTCTAGGAACATATCAAAATAAACATATGAAAGCAACAACGCGAGCTATTGATCTACAACATAATTTGCAAAATCCTACCAGGACTAAGTTCATGATAAATTTAAGTTCAATTAATCATATTACTTAAGAACTCCCACTTAGACAGATATCTCTCCAGTCATCTAAGTGATCACGTGATCCAAATCAACTAAACCATGTCCGATCATCACGTGAGATGGAGTAGTTTCAATGGTGAACATCACTATGTTGATCATATCTACTATATGATTCACGTTCGACCTTTCGGTCTCCGTGTTCCAAGGCCATATCTGTTATATGCTAGGCTCGTCAAGTTTAACCTGCGTATTCCACGTGTGCAACTGTTTTGCACCCGTTGTATTTGAACGTAGAGCCTATCACACCGGATCATCACGTGGTGTCTCAAAGACGAAGAACTTTATAGCGGTGCATACTCGGGAGAACACTTCTTGATAATTTTAGTGAGAGATCATCTTAAAATGCTACCGTCAATCAAAGCAAGATAAGATGCATAAAGGATAAACATCACATGCAATCAATATAAGTGATATGATATGGCCATCATCATTTTGTGCTTGTGATCTCCATCTCTGAAGCACCGTCGTGATCTCCATCGTCACCGACGCGACACCTTGATCTCCATCATAGCATCGTTGTCGTTACGCCATCTATTGATTCTACGACTATCGCTATCGCTTAGTGATAAAGTAAAGCAATTACGTAGGCGTTGCATTTCATACAATAAGCGACAACCATATGGCTCCTGCCGATTGCCGATAACCGGTTACAAAACATGATCATCTCATACAATAAAATATAGCATCATGTCTTTACCATATAACATCACAACATGCCCTGCAAAAACAAGTTAGACGTCCTCTACTTTGTTGTTGCAAATTTTACGTGGCTGCTACGGGCTGAGCAAGAACCGTTCTTACCTACGCATCAAAACCACAACGATAGTTTGTCAAGTTAGTGTTGTTTTAACCTTCGCAAGGACCGGGCGTAGCCACACTCGGTTCAACTAAAGTTGGAGAAACAGACACCCGCTAGTCACCTGTGTGCAAAGCACGACGGTAAAACCAGTCTCGCGTAAGCATACGCGTAATGTCGGTCCGAGCCACTTCATCCAACAATATCGCTGAACCAAAGTATGACATGCAGGTAAGCAGTATGACTTGTATCGCCCACAACTCACTTGTGTTCTGCTCGTGCATATAACATCAACGCATAAAACCTAGGCTCGGATGCCACTGTTGGGGAACGTAGTAATTTTAAAAATTTCCTACGCACACGCAAGATCATGGTGATGCATAGCAATGAGAGGGGAGAGTGTTGTCCACGTACCCTCGTAGACCGTAAGCGGAAGTGTTATGACAACGCAGTTGATGTAGTCGTACGTCTTCACGATCTGACCGATCCAAGCACCGAACGTACGGCACCTCCGAGTTCAGCACACGTTCAGCTCGATGACGATCCCCGGACTACGATCCAGCAGGGTTTCGGGGATGAGTTTTGTCAGCACGACGGCGTGGTGACGATGATGATGTTCTACCGACGTAGGGCTTCGCCTAAGCACCGCAACGATATGACCGAGGTGGAATATGGTGGAGGGAGGAACCGCACACGGCTAAGGAACGATCACGAAGATCAACTTGTGTGTCATGGGGTGCCCCCCATGCCCCCGTATATAAAGGGGCAAGGGGGGAGGAGGCCGGCCCTAGGAGGGGGCGCGCCAAGTGTGGAGTCCTACTAGGACTCCCTAGTCCTAGTAGGATTCCACCTCCCATATGGAATAGGAAAAGAGGAAGGGAAAAGGAGAAGGAAGGAAGGGGGTGCCCCCCTTCCCTAGTCCAATTCGGACCAGACCAATGGGAGGGGCGCAGCCACCCTTGAGGTCCTTTTCCTTCTTTCCCGTATGGTCCAATAAGGCCCAATACGTATTCCCGTAACTCTCCGGTACTTCGAAAAATACCCGAATCACTCGGAACCTTTCCTATGTCCGAATATAGTCGTCCAATATATCGATCTTTACGTCTCGACCATTTCGAGACTCCTCGTAATGTCCCCGTTCTCATTCGGGACTCCGAACTCCTTCGGTACATCAAAACTCATAAACTCATAATATAACTGTCATCGAAACCTTAAGCGTGCGGATCCTAAGGGTTCGAGAACAATGTAGACATGACCGAGACTCATTTCCGGTCAATAACCAATAGCGGAACCTGGATGCTCATATTGGCTCCTACATATTCTACGAAGATCTTTATCGGTCAAACCGCATAACAATATACGTTGTTCCCTTTGTCATCGGTATGTTACTTGCCCGAGAATCGATCGTCGGTATCTCAATACCTAGTTCAATCTCATTACCAACAAGTCTCTTTACTCGTTTCGTAATACATCATCTCACAACTAACTCATTTGTTGCAATGCTTGCAAGGCTTAAGTGATGTGCATTACCGAGAGGGCCCAGAGATACCTCTCCGAGCAATCGGTGACAAATCCTAATCTCGAAATCGCCAACCCAACATG
Organism: Aegilops speltoides; assembly: GCA_021437245.1. NCBI lineage: Eukaryota > Viridiplantae > Streptophyta > Magnoliopsida > Poales > Poaceae > Aegilops > Aegilops speltoides. Next base: position 169,981,121 of record CM038142.1, on the reverse strand, counting down.
TACTTTGGAGACACTGTAGAGCTCCTTTATAATCACCCGATTCACGTTGTGACGTTTGGTAGCTCACAAAGTGTTCCTCCGATGGCAGGAGTTGCATAATCTCATAGTCATAGGAACATGTATAAGTCATGAAGAAAGCAATAGCAATATACTAAATGATCGTGTGCTAAGCTAACGGAATGGGTCATGTCAATCACATCATTCTCCTAATGATGTGATCCCGTTAATCAAATGACAACATATGTCTATGGTTAGGAAACATAACCATCTTTGATCAATAAGCTAGTCAAGTAGAGGCATACTAGTGACACTCTGTTTGTCTATGTATTCACACATGTATTATGTTTTCGGTTAATACAGTTCTAGCATGAATAATAAACATTTATCATGATATAAAGAAATAAATGATAACTTTATTATTTCCTCTAGGGCATATTTCCTTCGTTTATTACAAGCCTTTTACAAACCGGAGCTTCTCGCAACCCTCGTGTTTCCGGTAGTCCGCTGCGCATGCTCACCGGGAAGAGAGCTCTTTTCCCTCCATCCACCAGCTGCCCACCTCGCTCACAGCTTCTCCATTAATGGCGGTCATGAAGGAAATATGCCCTAGAGGCAATAATAAAGTTGTTGTTTTATCTTTCCTTATTGATGATAAATGTTTATTATTCATGCCAGAATTGTATTACCCAGAAATTTGATACATGTGTGAATACATAGACAAAACACCGTGTCCCTAGTATGCCTCTACGTGACTAGCTCGTTGATCAAAGATGGTTAAGTTTCCTAGCCATGGACATGTGTTGTCATTTGATGAACGGGATCACATCATTAGGAGAATGATGTGATGGACAAAACCCATCTGTTAGCTTTGCATAATGATCGTTCAGTTTTATTGCTACTACTTTCTTCATGTCAAATACATATTCCTCCGATTATGAGATTATGCAACTCTCGAACATCGGAGGAATGCCTTGTGTGCTATCAAATGTCACAACGTAACTGGGTGATTATAAATATGCTCTACAGGTATCTCTGAAGGTGTTGGCATAGATCGAGATTAGCATTTGTCACTCCGAGTATCGGAGAGGTATCTCTGGGCCCTCTCGGTAATGCACATCATATGAAGCCTTGCAAGCAATGTGACTAATGAGTTAGTTGCGGGATGATGCTTTATGGAACAAGTAAAGAGACTTTCCGGTAACGAGATTGAACTAGGTATGAAGATACCGACGATCGAATCTCGGGCAAGTAACATACCGATGACAAAGGGAATAGCGTATGTTGACATAGCGGTTTGACCGATAAAGATCTTCGTAGAATATGTGGGAACCAATATGAGCATCTAGGTTCCGCTATTGGTTATTGACTGGAGAGGTGTCTCGGTCATGTCTACATAGTTCTTGAACCCATAGGGTCCGCACGCTTAGCGTTCGATGATGATATGTATTATATGAGTTATGTGTTTTGGTGACCGAAGGTTGTTCGGAGTCCCGGATGAGATCACAGACATGACGGGGAGTCTAGAAATGGTCGAGAGGTAAAGATTGATATATTGGAAGGTAGTATTCGGACACCGGAAGGGTTCCGGAATGTATTGGGTACATATCGGAGTACCGGAGGGGTTACCGGAAGGCCCGGGGAAAGATATGGGCCATAGGAGGGAGGCCCACCATCCCGCAAGGGGGGTGCACCCCCACCAGGGAGGAGTCCGAATTGGACAAGGGAAGGGGGCGGTGCCCCCCTTTCCTTCTCCTTCTCCCTCTCCTTCCCCCTTTTCCCCTCTGATAAAAGCAAGGGGGCCGAATCCTACTAGAACCCCAAGTAGGACTCCTCCTACTTGGGGGCACGCCTAGGGCCTCCTCTCCCTCCCTCCTTTATATATGGGGGCGCCCCAAGAACACACATCAATTGTTCCAAGCCGTGTGCGGCACCCCCTCCATAGCTTACGCCTCCGGTCATATTCTCGTGGTGCTTAGGCGAAGCCCTGCGCAGATCACATCACCATCACCATTACCACGCCGTCGTGCTGACGGAACTCATCTAATTCCTCGGCCCTCTGCTGGATCAAGGGCTCGAGTGACGTCATTGCGCTGAACGTGTGCAGAACTTGGAGGTGTCGTACGTTCGGTACTCGATCGGTCGAAACGAGAAGACGTTCGACTACATCAACCGTGTTAAGCAAACGCTTCGGCTTTCGGTGTACGAGGGTACGTGCACACACTCTCCCCCTCTTATTGCTATGTATCTCCTAGATAGATCTTGAATGAGCGTAGGATTTTTTTTTTGTTGAAATTGCATGCTACATTTCCCAACAGTGGCATCCAAGCTAGGTCTGTGTGTAGATGATATGCGCGAGTAGAACACAAAGAGTTGTGGGTGGTGATCATCATACTGCTTACCACCAATGTCTTATTTTGATTCGGCGGTATCGCTAGATAAAGCGGCCCGGACCAACCTTACATGACCACGTTCATGAGACCGGTTCCACCGATAGACATGCAACTGGTTTTGCATAAAGGTGGCTGGCGGGTGTCTGCTTCTCCAACTTTAGTTGAATCGAATTTGACTACGGCCTGTCCTTGTGAAGGTTAAAACAACAAACTTGATAAATCACCATTGTGGTTTTCGTACCGTAGGTAAGAACGGTTCTTGCTAGAAGCCTATAGCAGCCACGTAAAACTTGCAACAACAAAGTAGAGGACATCTAACTTGTTTTTGTAGGGCATGTTGTGATGTGATATGGTCAAGACATGATGAGATATACGTTATTGTATGAGATGATCATGTTTTGTAAAAGTTATCGGCAACTGGCAGGAGCCTTATGGTTGTCGCTTTATTGTATGAAATACAAACGCCATGTAATTGCTTTACTTTATCACTAAGCGGTAGCGATAGTCGTAGAAGCAATAGTTGGCGAGACGACCACGACGCTGTGATGGAGATCAAGGTGTCAAGCCGGTGACGATGGAGACCATGACGTTGCTTTGGTGATGGATATCAAAAGCACAAGATTATGATGGCCATATCATGTCACATATTTTGATTGCATGTGATGTTTATCTTTATGCATCTTATTTTTCTTAGTACGGCGGTAGCATTATAAGATGGTCCCTTAACTACAATTTCAAGATATAAGTGTTCTCCCCGAGTATGCACCGTTGCGAAAGTTCTTCGTGCCGAGACACCACGTGATGATCGGGTGTGATAGGCTCTACGTTCGAATACAACGAGTGCAAGCCAGTTTTGCACATGTGGAATACTCGGGTTAAACTTGACGAGCCTAGCATGTACAGACATGGCCCCGGAACACTTGAGACCGAAAGGTCGAACATGAATCATATAGTGGATATGATCAACATAGAGATGTTCACCATTGGTGACTGCTCCATCTCACATGATGATCGGACATGGTTTAGTTGATTTGGATCACGTATCATTTAGATGGCTTGAGGGATGTCTATCTAAGTGGGAGTTCTTAAGTAATTTGATTAATTGAACTTAATTTATCATGAACTTAGTCCTGGTAGTTTTTGCATATCTATGTTGTGGATCAATGGCCCGTGCTACCGTTCCCTTGAATTTTAATGCGTTCCTAGAGAAAGCTAAGTTGAAAGATGATGGTAGCAACTACATGGACTGGGTCCATAACTTGAGGATTATCCTCATTGCTACACAGAAGAATTATTTCCTTGATGCACCGCTGGGTGAAAGGCCTGCTGCAGGAGCAGAAGCTGACGTTATGAACGTCTGGCAAGCTTGATCTGATGACTACTTGTTAGTTCAGCGTGCCATGCTTTACGGCTTAGAATCGAGACTTCAAAGACGTTTTGAACATCATGGACCATATGAGATGTTCAGGAGTTGAAGTTAATATTTCAAGCAAATGCCCGAGTTGAGAGATATGAAGTCTCCAACAAGTTCTACAGCTGCAAGATGGAGGAGAATAGTTCTGTTAGTGAGCACATACTCGGAATGTCTGGGTACCATAATCACTTGACTCAGCTGGGAGTTAATCTTCCAGATGATTGTGTCATTGACAGAGTTCTTAAATCACTGCCACCAAGCTACAAAGGCTTTGTGATGAACTACAATATGTAAGGGATGGAAAAGACTATTCCCAAGCTCGCAATGCTAAAGGTTGCGGAGGTAGAAATCAGGAAGGAGCATCAAGTGTTGATGGTCAATAAGACCACTAGTTTCAAGAAGAAGGGCAAGGGTAACAAGGGGAACTTCAAGAAGAATGGCAAACAAGTTGTCACTCCCGGGAAGAAACCCAAAGCTGGACCCAAGCTTGAAACTGAGTGCTTCTACTGCAAAGGGACTGGTCACTGGAAGCGGAACTGCCCCAAGTATTTGGCGGATAAGAAGGATGGCAAAGTGAACAAAGGTATATTTGATATACATGTTATTGATGTGTACCTTACTAATTCTCGTAGTAGTGCTTGGGTATTTGATACCGGTTCGGTTGCTCATATTTGTAACTCGAAACAGGGACTACGGGTTAAACGAAGATTGGCTAAGGACGAGGTGACGATGCACGTCAGGAATGGTTCCAAGGTCGATGTGATCGCCGTTGGCATGCTACCTATACATCTACCTTAAGGATTAGTTTTAGACCTAAATATTTGTTATTTGGTGCCAGCGTTGAGCATGAGCATTATATATGGATCTTGTTTAGTGTGAGACGGTTATTCATTTAAATCAGAGAATAATGGTTGTTCTATTTATATGAGTAATATCTTTTATGGTCATGCACACTTGAAGAGTGGTCTATTTCTGTTGAATCTCGATCGTGATGACACACATATTCATAATATTGATGCCAAAAGATGAAAATTTGATAATGATAGTGCAACTTATTTGTGGCATTGTTGTTTGGGTCATATCAGTGTAAAGCGCATGAAGAAAATCCATAAAGATGGACTTTTGAAATCACTTGATTATGAATCATTTGATACTTGTGAACCGTGCCTTATGGGCAAGATGACTAAAACTCCGTTCTCCGGAACAATGGAACGAGCTAATGACTTATTGGAAATAATACATACCGATATATGCGGTCCGATGAGTGTTGAAGCTCGTGGCGGGTATCATTATTTTCTGACCTTCACGGATGACTTGAGCAGATATGGGTATATTGTGACGCCCGGATAATCAAGCTACAGTAAAACCCTGCTAATGATGCCTTGTCACCCTTGTCACTATTGGTAAACACATGTTAGATCAAAACATTTAAAAATCAAATTTGGATTTAGGCGAACAACAAAAGTTTTCAAACATTAAAACTAAAATGTCCAAAATGTGTCAAACAAATCATGGGTAATACTAGTGGAGAAACCACAAAATTTTATAAAATGTTTAAAGGCTCTAAACTAATTAAAACAGCAGCTATGACAATTAATTAAATGCCTTTAAAAAATAACAATAATGCAAACTATTTTAATTAGGTGTCAAACTTTTGGGACAGTAGAATAAATTATAACATTAAATTAGGAGTTGTATTTATATTCTATAAAACAGAAATTAAAAGAAAATAGATAAAGAAAAGAAAACAGAAAAAAAGGAGAAAGCAAACCCCCCCCCACTGGGCTCCGGCCCAGCAAGCCACAACCCCACTGGGCCAACCCACCAGGCCCAGCCGGCTACTCCCCCACTCCTTATCTCCTCACCCACCGAAACCCTCATCGATCCCCAATTTCCCCTCACCCTCGCTCCTCTCGCTCCTGCCGAACCAGATCGGGACGCAACGGTGCCCCCTTGCCAGACCCCGCCGCCCCTGGCGCCCGTCGCCACCACCGCTCCGCCATCGCCAAGCCGCCTCCTTGCCGGAGGGGGGACGGATCCCGGGGGCCCTGTCGTGGATCTGGCCTCCCTCGCCACCCGTCCACGACCACGCTGACGCCGGACCCCGCCCGGAGCTACCTCGTCTCGCACGAGGACCGCGTCGCCGGACTGCCTCCTCGACGCCGTCGTCTTCGTCCTCCTCCTCAACCCCCACTGCCTAGACCCCACGACCCCGTGGTGAGGCCCCGGCATCTCCTCCTCCTCCCCTGCATGCAACGGCACCCCGCGCTCGACGCCGCCTCTGTCGGCATGCTCGCCGCGCCCGCTCATGCACGCCCGCTCCTCGACGCACCCGGGGCACGCCCCGCAACCGCTGCCCGCACGTCTCGCGGCTCCTGCTCGCTGTTGGGCGCCTCTCCTCCCGCCTACGTTCGGTCGTCGTCGTACGCGACCACGTCGCTGCAGCTCGTCGCCTGCCCCTGCTCCTCTGTCCGCCGGCGCCCGTTGCCGCACCCCCCTGCTCCGGCCCGTCGTGGCCAGTGCCCCCCTCCCCTGGTGGGCTCTGGTGTGCGGGCACCCCTTCGCTCGCACCCGTTAGCCCGCCTCCCCTGGTGGCCTCGGGCACGCGCCGCCGCCGTCCCGCGCTTCGCCGTCGCCAAACTCGCGGCCCGGTCGTCGGCGCCCGTCCGCGCCCCTGGCTTCGTCGCGCCGCACCAAGTTAGCCTCGACGGTGCCCACGCCTGTGCCTGCTTCCGTTACCAGCGCCCGTTTGGCCCCTAGGACCAATGACATAGGGGCCCCACCCCCTGAGAACGTTTTATAAAAGAAAAGAAAAAAAATATAATAACAATAAAATTAATTAATTAATTAATTAATTGAAGAATTAATTAGCTTAATTAATTTTGATTAGTTAAACTGAACAACTAATTAAACTAATTGACTGTTTAATTAGTCTTAGTCAATGATGATGGGACCCACACGTCGGTTTGACCCGATCGGCGTCTGTTGATGGCGACGTCATGATGACGTCAGCATGCACTGTTCTGGATAATGTTGAATTTAAATAATTAAATAAATCCTAAAAATGAATTAAATCTTTTAAAATTAATATAAAATAAGCCGTAGCTCAAATGGAAAAACTTTGTACATGAAAGTTGCTCAGAACGACGAGACGAATCCGGATAGGCAGCCCGTTCGTCTGCTACACCTCCCTAGCATAGCAAACACACGACTTTCCCCCTCCGGTTCACTTGCCCGAAAACGCGAAACACCGGGGATACTTTCCCGGATGTTTCCCCCCTTCGCCGGTATCACCTACTACCACGTTAGGGCACACCGAACACCGCGTATTGTCTTGTTACGCTTTGTGATGCTTTGATTGCTCTGTTATTTATTGTGTTCCTCCGTTACTTCTTTTGGTGAGACCCCGAGACTGCCTGGCGACCCCAGATTCGACTACGGAGTTGACGACCCCTCTCTCTTGCCGAGCAACCAGCAAGCCCCCCCTTGATCACCAGATATCGCCTATTCTCCTCTATACTGCTTGCATTAGAGTAGTGTAGCATGTTACTGCTTTCCGTTGATCCTATTCTGATGCATAGCCTGACATTGTTGGTACATCTGTTGATACCTTACCTGCAATCCTAAATACTTAGTATAGGATGCTAGTTTATCATCATTGGCCCTACATTCTTGTCGACCGCCTTGCTATACTATTGGGCGTGATCACTTGGGAGGTGATCACGGTATATACTATACATACATACATTTGCATGATGGTGACTAAAGTCGGGTCCGCTCAAGAGTACCCATGAGTGATTCACGGATTAGCTGAAAGGACCTTTGTCCCGACGGCCCTTTGTGTGGATCTTTGTGGCGGAGCGACAGGCAGGTTGAGACCGCCTAGGTGAGAGGTGGGCCTGCCTGGTCGGCGTCATTGTTGCTTCATAATAACACGCTTAACGAGATCTTGGTATTTGATCTGAGTCTGGCCATTTGGTCTATACGCACTAACCATCTACGTGGGAGTAGTTATGGGTATCCCGACGTCGTGGTATCAGCCGAAGCCTTCTTGACGTCAGCGACTGAGTGGCGCGCGCCGGATTGGACTAGAACGCCACTAGGCTAGGTCTGCTTCGGCGCGTTCATAACGTCTTGGTGTGTGCTCAGGCGATGGGCCTGCCCTGGCGCTTAGGTTTAGACCAGCGTGCTGACCTCTCTGTTGTGCCTAGGTGGGGCTGCGACGTGTTGATCTTCCGCGGCCGGGCATGACCCAGAAAAGTGTGTCCGGCAAAATGGGATCAAGCGTGTTGGGTTATGTGGTGCACCCCTGCAGGGAAGTTAATCTATTCGAATAGCCGTGTCCCTCGGTAAAAGGACGACCCGGAGTTGTACCTTGACCTTATGACAACTAGAACCGGATACCTAATAAAATACACCCAGACAGGTTCCACAGACAACCCGGTGATCGCTTTTCCACAGGGCGACGAGGGGAGGATCGCCGGGTAGGATTATGCTATGCGATGCTACTGGAGATGCTACTTGGAGATGCTACTTGGAGGACTTTCTACTCTCTTCTACATCTTTGCAAGGCGGAGGCTGCGAAGCGTAGTCTTCGGCTGGATTAGCTATCCCGTCTTATTCTAGCATTCTGCATTCGGTCCACCGATATGGCCCTTTACACATATACCCATGCATATGTAGTGTAGCTCCTTGCTTGCAGTACTTTGGATGAGTACTCACGGTTGCTTTCTCCCCTTTTCCCCATTTCCTTTCTTTACGGTTGTCGCAACCAGATCTTCGGAGTCCAGAGCGACGCCACCGTCGATGGCGACTACTACTGGAGGTGCCTACTACTACGTGCGTGGCTGCTAACGGCGACCGTGAGTAGTTTAGGATGATCCTGCACGAGGCTGCGCCTCTTCGTCTCAGTATCCCGGTTTGTGCTAGCTTTCTTAAGGCAAACTTGTTTAACTTATGTCTGTACTCAGATATTGTTGCTTCCGCTGACTCGTCTATGATCGAGCACTTGTATTCGAGCCCTCGAGGCCCCTGGCTTGTGTTATGATGCTTGTATGACTTATTTATGATTTAGAGTTGGGTTGTGATATCTTCCCGTGAGTCCTTGATCTTGATCGTACACATTTGCGTGCATGATTAGTGTACGATTGAATCGGGGGCGTCACAAGTTGGTATCAGAGCCGACTGCCTGTAGGAATCCCCTTTCCAACTCCTTGGCCGAAGTTGAGTCTAGAAGTCGAAAACTGTTTTACTAACTTGGTTGTGCGGCCCCTGGGCCCACGTTGCCATTGGGTGGGTATTAGGATCTTTTATTCCTCGTCCATACTCTGGGATTCTGATCTCTCTTCTATTCGGATTAAATGATTTTACTAAATCTAACTCTAGGTTCTCGTAACTACTTCCTCCCGGAGAGCCATTCGATACAGGTGATCGCCCGATGCACTAGAAGATTCCAAAGTTACTCTCCGATGTTCCCTCGATGCTTATGCCCACTGCCTTTGCAAATTCCCTGCCAGTGTATATCATTATGGATAACTACATACACTTGCCCTTTCAATCCAATTGATCTTGTTATTACAAGATAGGCCGAAAATTCTCTCTATTATTCCGAGAATACTTTGTACCTACTGCCTTGCAATTCATTATCCATATATGCACCCCTATGGATAATTTCTCGCACTTACCGAGTATCCGCCCACCCCTAGTTGTTTGTGTGTTTCACCAAGTTCTTCAAAATAATATTCAAACTTCCAAAAATCCTGAGTAGCCTATTGCTCTTGAAATTCTTGCTTGCTTGCCTTATGGTTAATCCCATAAGTCTAGTAATCTTATTGGCATCCTTTGTCACTATCATTTTAAGTCAGTTGATTCTATATGTGTGCGAATGCACGCGATAAATCAATTGATCCCGATAAATTACCTTTCCGCTTAGGCGTCTTTCGAACATGAGCTGGTTCTCGCCAATCAGATTGCCATTGATTGTACCCTAAGTCTATTCAACTTATCCATCCTTGATCAGAGCATTTGCTCCTGATCCCTTGATTTGAAAAATCATAATTCCTTTGCTAATTAAATGTTGAATTATTCAGATGTTCTATAAACCGATGCATTGCTTTCTTCTTCCTTTGATTGGGTATCGATACTCACATCAGCTCGATTGTGGATCGCCTTATCCATTGTTGGATTATTATCCGATAATGTCCTTCATAATTAATCACCTTGTGAGTTCTTTCTCTGATACATAATGCCTTTGGTAAATGGTATCCTCTCCTTTTGTCAACCATGCTCTGCTTTCGAGCTGGTGATATTTACTCTTGAAGCTTGTGGTATATGTTCCTAAGAAGCCCGATGGGTGGAACCAATGCCTTCCTAATATGTGCAAACCCGAAAGATTTCACGGGTCATACTTATTTGGTATTGCACCGTAAAACTTTCCACAACTAATGTCATTTTCGAAATCGAGAGGTCAATGTAAGGTTATGCATTGAGGAAGTGGAGTCGACCTTGAACCTTTGTGTTCATGCCCATGGAAACAATGTAGATCGATCATTAAAGCTTCTCTTCAAATAAATATTTCATTGGTATAAGTTTATCTTATATCGGGATCCGTATTTTGCAATCGTGGTTCCACCATGTTCTCCTTTAAATACCATTTCTCGTGCAAGTTTAAGCACTTGTCTTCTATAGAGCAATACCCCAGTCCAACCTCTACTTTGATCGACGTCGAGTATTACCCCCGGTATCTCGAGATTATAATGGAACCGCATAACTTCTTATGAGTTCTTCATCAAGTGCTACATTCTCACCGATTCCAATTTTTTACGGGCTCGAGTTATTAAACACTCAAAGACACCGATAATCGAACCGAGTCGCACTACGGTTCAATAACTCTAAGTAATCTTCGTTGCTTATGAGTTTATTAATCCTTCAAGTCATTCCTAGCCTGGTCGGCTATATCATTATCGTGCTAAAATTTAACTGTGCTACCTGCTCTTTATTCCCGGAGCACAATTTTCGATGATGAGCTCAGCTTATGTCGACCTTACTCATCATAGCATTTTGCCTTGAATAGCAAGCTTGATTTCGAGTTTGTGTCGTATCCGTGGTTCCAATAACCTTTCGCTTCATCATTCCTTTGACTTGATGTCATTGCCGATCGATTACATCTTCATGGAATCTCTTGACAAATGTGTCGTGATCATCATCAACATTCGAGCTCTTCCAAGATATCAATCGAATTCATGATGGGAAATACCATCCTTGCCCCTCGATGATTTGTGTAATCATCGACAACATTCTTACCTTCCCCCAACACAAACTTGTTCGTGATTTGTGTTATACCTTTCTATCCAACATTTGTTCTCCTTTATCTTGGAGTATTACCATCTTTTATAACAAGAATGTCATGAGGATTACTCCACCTCTTAAGAATTCTTGGTATAGTGACACCTCTCACCATCACCATTCTTTCTTGGTCCCTGTGTTGCTTCCAACAAGTGAACGGTGTTGTTTGGATTCTGCCCTTCTAGCAACCCTCTTGCTTTGAAGTTAATGGTCGGCCGTTCATTCTTAGACTATTGATTATTGAATCACCATTCCGAGGTTGGTCGTGCAACCCAGCCCATATTCGGGTGTACCTTTCAACCAATGTTTAACTGGGTATATTTTCCTCGAGCATACCTCATTATATCATTTGATCTGACAATTGTTATCTCTTTGTTCACATGATTGTGGAAATCCATCTTTTGGAAATCTCGATGAATTGTGGTTTAGTTCATCAGCCACCCCCTCATCCTCTCCTTGGTTTGATGATGAACTCTTGTTTCGGAACTTGTTTCCATAGTCCAATTCCCGAGAAACTTACATTGTCATCTGGACAATTTGTGTTGCACCTTTTCTTCTCGGACATCCCGAGTGCGAGGTATCTCGACACCAATCGATCTGAATCTCGGTCAGATATGATGGTTGGAACATATTTCCAAGAGTTATAACATCGGTCTTTATATGACTCGGTAAGGTGATGTCATGCCTAGCACACCTGGCCGAAGGGCCTATTGTTATAGTTTCCTTTTTTTTCAAGGTTAATCAATTTCCATGAGGAACTTGAATGCCTTGTTTAATAAGTTATCCTGATGGATCCTTTGTGTATCCAAATGTCCGACCTTTGCTTGAAGACCATGTCAATGCTATCTCGAAGCATGTCTGTGGTACTCGATTTTCAACAAGAACATTTGAAGCCCAATGCTAAATGTTTCTGCTCAATTATCCAAACACATTTGTATGGGTAATGTCATGAAATTTCTCTCCCCTACGTAAAGAGTTTTCTACAATTATATCCTGTCATGGATATCATGCTCTGCTTGTCCTTGGGAAGGATATACCCCTAAATTATGTGTTTAAACACATTTTTCCTTTCTGTTGTTCTATTTTTCTGATAAACACATTTTCCTTTCCATTGTTTTGTTTAACCTTCTTGAGGTTTATATGATCTAAGCAGTAATAAGTCACTGCTTTTGTAAGCACCTCGGTGTACAACTCTATCAGTAAGAACCTGTTACTATTGTTGATGACATTCCGGTAACCACCGATGGACGAGAACTTTGCCTATTGGTTCGCCTCGTTTGACAAGCAGGAAAATTGCTCTTTGTTCCCCGTCCTTGGTACCGACATTGTTGCCGACATAACTGACACACTATTCTCTTGCATGCCTTGCTTACATGATCGTGCAAGATGTCACCGCTCTTCCTTCTTTTAACCCACATGGTGGGCCCATAACCCATAGTTCCACAGGATCGAAACCTGACTCTCCTATGCAACCCTGTTTCTAATGGTTATTCCTCACGCTTGGCTTCGTATTTAATTCACGGGCCACCTTCCTAGTGTTCTATTCTGGTATCAGACACAATCCTTACTCTCGTTGCTCTGAACCCCTTTCTCACCCTGGTTCAGACCTCGAGCAACTATCTATCCGCTTGGAACCTCTTATTGTACCTTCGTACCTTACTCTCGATGTATTTTATATGTTCAACTCGAGAGATACTCTTATGCTCATTCTTGGGTTAACCCCAGATTGTTCCCTCATAAGCATTTTTGTCGTAGCCGAGCTGCCCTTATTGATTCGTTAGTACATTGGAGATCCTGAATAAAGGATGATGGCTCCATCATGATGACCTGGAGCAGAGAAATGAAGACTTCAACGTAATGGATCCACCTCTTCGAGAAGAGCAACCAAAGACGAGAAGATTCGTTAGGATTTCGTAACCAGACCTTTCCCCCTAGTCCCCCTCTTAAATCTCGGGACGAGATTTCTTGTAGTGGAGGAGAATTGTGACGCCCAGATAATCAAGCTACAGTAAAACCCTGCTAATGATGCCTTGTCACCCTTATCACTATTGGTAAACACATGTTAGATCAAAACATTTAAAAATCAAATTTGGATTTAGGCAAACAACAAAAGTTTTCAAACATTAAAACTAAAATGTCCAAAATGTGTCAAATAAATCATGGGTAATACTAGTGGAGAAACCACAAAATTTTATAAAATGTTTAAAGGCTCTAAACTAATTAAAACAGCAGCTATGACAATTAATTAAATGCCTTTTAAAAATAACAATAATGCAAACTATTTTAATTAGGTGTCAAACTTTTGGGATAGTAGAATAAATTATAACATTAAATTAGGAGTTGTATTTATATTCTATAAAACAGAAATTAAAAGAAAACAGATAAAGAAAAGAAAACAGAAAAAAAAGGAGAAAGCAACCCCCCCCCCACACACACTGGGCTCCGGCCCAGCAGGCCACAACCCCACTGGGCCAACCCACCAGGCCCAGCCGGCCACTCCCCCACTCCTTATCTCCTCACCCACCGAAACCCTCATCGATCCCCAATTTCCCCTCACCTCGCTCCTCTCGCTCCTTAGAACCAGATCGGGGCCTTGGCGCGCCTTGCAGCACCCGCCGCCTGGCGCCCGTCGCCACCACCGCTCCGCCATCGCCAAGCCGCCTCCTTGCCGGAGGGGGGACGGATCCCGGGGCCCTGTCGCGGATCTGGCCTCCCTCGCCACCTGTCCACGACCACGCTGACGCGGGACCCCGCCCGGAGCTACCTCGCCCCCATCACACGAGGACCGCGTCGCCGGACTGCCTCCTCGACGCCGTCGTCTTCGTCCTCCTCCTCAACCCCCACTGCCTAGACCCCACGACCCCGTGGTGAGGCCCCGGCATCTCCTCCTCCTCCCCTGCTTGCAATGGCACCCCGCGCTCGACGCCGCCTCTGTCGGCGTGCTCGCCGCGCCCGCTCACGACGCACGCCCGCTCCTCGACGCGCCGGCGCGCTTCGCAATCGCCGCCCGACGTCTCGCGGCTCTCGCTGTGTGGCGCTCTCCTCCCGCCTACGTTCGGTCGTCGTCGTACGCGACCACGTCGCTGCAGCTCGTCGCTTGCCCCTGCTCCTCTATCCGCCGGCGCCCGTTGCCGCACCCCCCTGCTCCGGCCCGTCGTGGCGGTGCCCTCCCCGGTGGGCTCGGTGTCTGGGCACCTTCGCTTCGCACCGTTAGCCGCCTCCCGGTGGCCTCGGGCACGCGCCCTGCTGCCGCCGTCCCCGCGCTTCGCCGAATCGCGAATGCGGCCCCGGTCGATCGGCGCCCGGTCCGGCGCCCACAGGCTTCATTCGCCGCACCGGGTTAGCCTCGACGGGTGCCCACGCCCGTGCCCGTTTCCCGTTACCCGCGCGCCCGTTTGGCCCCTAGGACCAATGACATGGGGGCCCCACCCCCTGAGAACGTTTTATAAAAGAAAAGAAAAAAATATAATAACAATAAAATTAATTAATTAATTAATTGAAGAATTAATTAGCTTAATTAATTTTGATTAGTTAAACTGAACAACTAATTAAACTAATTGACCTGTTTAATTAGTCTTAGTCAATGACATTAGGACCCACACGTCAGTTTGACCCAGTCAACGTCCTGTTGACTGCTGACGTCATGCTGACGTCATGATGACGTCAGCATGCACTGTTCTGGATAATGTTGAATTTAAATAATTAAATAAATCCTAAAAATGAATTAAATCTTTTAAAATTAATATAAAATAAACCGTAGCTCAGATGGAAAAACTTTGTACATGAAAGTTGCTCACAACGACGAGATTTAATCCGGATCGCAGCCCGTTAAATTCGCTACACCTCCCTAGCATAGCAAACACACGACTTTCCCCCTCCGGTTCACTTGTCCGAAAACGCGAAACACCGGGGATACTTTCCCGGATGTTTCCCCCCTTCGCCGGTATCACCTACTACCGCGTTAGGGCACACCGAACACCGCGTATTGTCTTGTTACGCTTTGTGATGCTTTGATTGCTCTGTTATTTATTGTGTTCCCCCTCCGTTACTTCTTTCCGGTAGACCCCGAGACTGCCGGCGACCCCAGTTCGACTACGGAGTTGACGACCCCTCTCTCTTGCCAGAGCAACCAGGCAAGCCCCCCCTTGATCACCAGATATCGCCTATTCTCCTCTATACTGCTTGCATTAGAGTAGTGTAGCATGTTACTGCTTTCCGTTGATCCTATTCTGATGCATAGCCTGACATTGTTGGTACATCTGTTGATACCTTACCTGCAATCCTAAATACTTAGATAGGATGCTAGTTTATCATCATTGGCCCTACATTCTTGTCAGTCTGCCTTGCTATACTATTGGGCCGTGATCACTTGGGAGGTGATCACGGGTATATACTATACATATATACATCTTTGCATGATGGTGACTAAAGTCGGTTCGCTCCAAGAGTACCCGCGAGTGATTCACGGATTGGGGCTGAAAGGACCTTTGTCCCGACGGCCCTCTGTGTGGATCTTTGTGGCGGAGCGACAGGCAGGTTGAGACCGCCTAGGTGAGAGGTGGGCCTGGCCTGGTCGGCGTCATTGTTGCTTCATAATAACACGCTTAACGAGATCTTGGTATTTGATCCGAGTCCGCCATTTGGTCTATACGCACTAACCATCTACGTGGGAGTAGTTATGGGTATCCCGACGTCGTGGTATCACCAAGCCTTCTTGACGCGGCCGATCGAGTGGCGTAGCCGGATTGGACCGAACGCCACTAGGCTAGGTGCGCTTCCGCCACGTTCATAACGCTTGTGTGTGCTCGAGGCGATGGGCCTGCACTGCGGCGCTTAGGTTTAGACCAGCGTCTTGACCTCTCTGTTGTGCCTAGGTGGGGCTGCGACGTGTTGATCTTCCGCGGCGGGCATGACCCGTAAAAGTGTGTCCGCAAAATGGGATCAAGCGTGTTGGGTTATGTGGTGCACCCTGCAGGAAGTTAATCTATTGAATAGCCGTGTCCCTCGGTAAAGGATGACCCGGAGTTGTACCTTGACCTTATGACAACTAGAACCGGATACCTAATAAAATACACCTGCACAAGTTCCACCGACAACCCGGTGATCGCTTTTCCACAGGCACGAGGGAGGATCGCGGGTAGGATTATGCTATGCGATGCTACCGAGATGCTACTTGGAGATGCTCTTGGAGATGCTACTTGGAGATGCTACTTGGAGGACTTGATCTACTCTCTTCTACATCTTTGCAAGACGGAGGCTGCGAGCGTAGTCTTGACGTGATTAGCTATCCCCTCTTATTCGGCATTCTGCGATTCATCCCACCGATATGGCCCTTTACACATATACCCATGCATATGTAGTGTAGCTCCTTGCTTGCGTAGTACTTTGGATGAGTACTCACGGTTGCTTTCTCCCCTTTTCCCCTTTCCTTTCTTTACGGTTGTCGCAACCAGATCTTTGGAGTCCAGAGCGACGCCACCGTCGATGGCGACTACTACTGACGGAGGTGCCTACTACTACGCAAGTGCTGGCGACGATTTATTTACTCAGAGTAGTTTAGGATGATCCAGGCAGAGGCCCTGCGCCTCTTCGATCTCAGATCCCGATTTGTGCTAGCCTTCTTAAGGCAAACTTGTTTAACTTATGTCTGTACTCAGATATTGTTGCTTCCGCTGACTCGTCTATGATCGAGCACTTGTATTCGAGCCCTCGAGGCCCCTGGCTTGTGTTATGATGCTTGTATGACTTATTTATGATTTAGAGTTGGGTTGTGATATCTTCCCGTGAGTCCTTGATCTTGATCGTACACATTTGCGTGCATGATTAGTGTACGATTGAATCGGGGGCATCACATATATCTACTTAATGAAACACAAGTCTGAAACATTTGAAAAGTTCAAAGAATTTCAGAGTGAACTGGAGAATCATCGTTACAAGAAAACAAAGTTTCTACGATCTGATCATGGAGGTGAATATTTGACTTACGAGTTTGGCCGTCATTTAAAACAATGTGGAATATTTTTGTAACTCACGCCATCTGGAACACCATAGCGTAATGGTGTGTCCGAACGTCGTAACCGCACTTTATTAGATATGGTGCGATCTATGATGTCTCTTACCAATTTACCACTATCATTTTGGGGTTATGCATTAGAGAGAGATGCATTCACGTTAAACAGGGCACCATCAACATCCGTTGAGACAACACCGTATGAACTGTGGTTTGGCAACAAACCTAAGCTGTCATTTCTTAAAGTTTGGGGATGTGATGCTTATGTCAAAAGGCTTCAGCCTGATAAGCTCAACCCTAATCGGAGAAGTGCATCTTCATAGGATACCCTAAGGAAATCATTGGGTACAACTTCTACCACAGATACGAAGGCAAGATCTTTGTTGCCAAGAACGGAACCTTTCTAGAGAAGGAGTTTCTCTCGAAAGAAGTGAGTGGGAGGAAAGTAGAACTTGATGGGGTAACTGTACCTTCTCTCAATTTGGAAAGTAGCTCATCCGAGAAATCCGTTCCCGTGAGGCCTACACCAACTAGAGAGGAAGCTAATGATAATGATCATGAAACTTCAGATCAAGTTGCTACAGAACCGTAGGTCAACTAGAGCACGATCCACACTAGAGTGGTATGGTAATCCTGTTCTGGAAGTCATGTTACTTGACCATGACGAACCTATGAACTATGAGGAAGCTATGATGAGCCTAGATTCCGTTAAATGGCTCGAGGCCATGAAATCTGAGATAGGATCCAGGTATGAGAACAAAGTGTGGACTTTGGTGGATTTGCCCGATGATCGACGACCCATAGAGAATAAAAGGATCTTCAAGAAGAAGACTGACGCTGATGGTAATGTTACTGTCTATAAAGCTCGACTTGTCGCAAAAGGTTTTTGACAAGTTCAAGGAGTTGACTATGATGAGAATTTCTCACCCACAGCGATGCTTAAGTCTGTCCAAATCATGTTAGCAATTGCCGCATTTTATGATTATGAAATCTGGCAAATGGATGTCAAAACTGCATTCCTTAATGGATTTCTTAAAGAAGAGTTGTGTATGATGCATATAGAAGGTTTTGTCGATCCTAAAGGTGCTAACAAATTGTGCAAGCTCCAACGATCCATTTATGGACTGGTGCAAGCATCTCAGAGTTGGAATATACGCTTTGATGAGATGATTAAAGCATATGGTTTTATACAGACTTTTGCAGAAGCCTGTATTTACAATAAAGTGAGTGGGAGCTCTATAGCGTTTCTAATATTATATGTGGATGACATTTTGTTGATTGGAAATAATGTAGAATTTCTGGATAGCATAAAAGGATACTTGAATAAAAGTTTTTCAATGAAAGACCTCGATGAAGCTGCTTATATATTGGGCATCAAGATCTATAGAGATAAATCAAGACGCTTGATAGAACTTTCACAAAGCACATACCTTGATAAAGTTTTGAAGAAGTTCAAAATGGATCAGTCAAAGAAAGGGTTCTTGCCTGTGTTACAAGGTGTGAAGTTGAGTCAGACTCAATGCCCGACCACTGCAGAAGATAGAGAGAAAATGAAAGTCATTCCCTATGCCTCAGCCATAGGTTCTATCATGTATGCTATGTTGTGTACCATACATGATGTGTGCCTTGCTATAAGTTTAGCAGGGAGGTACCAAAGTAATCTAGGGCTGGATCACTGGATAGCGGTCAAGAACATCCTGAAGTACCTGAAAAGGACTAGGGATATGTTTCTCGTTTACGGAGGTGACAAAGAGCTTGTCGTAAGTGGTTACGTCGATGCTAGCTTTGACACTGATCCGGATGACTTTAAGTCACAGACCGGATACATATTTTTATTGAATGGTGGAGCTGTCAGTTGGTGCAGTTCCAAGCAGAGCGTCGTGGCGGGATCTGCGTGTGAAGCGGAGTACATAGCTGCTTCAAAAGCAGCAAATGAAGGATTTCATATCCGATCTAGGTGTAATACCTAGTGCATCGGGTCCGATGAAAATCTTTTGTGACAATACTGGAGCAATTTCATTGGCGAAGGAATCCAGATTTCACAAAAAGACTAAACACATCAATAGACGCTTCAACTCCATCCGTGATCTAGTCAAGGAGGGAGACATAGAGATTTGCAAAATACATATGGATCTAAATGTGCCAGACCCATTGACTAAGCCTCTTCGACGAGAAAAACATGATCAACACCAAGACTCCATGGGTGTTAGATCCATTACAATGTAATCTGGATTATTAACTCTAGTGCAAGTGGGAGACTGAAGGAAATATTCCCTAGAGGCAATAATAAAGTTTTTATTTTATATTTCCTTATTCATGATAAATGTTTATTATTCATGCTAGAATTGTATTACTGATAACACACAAGTATAGGTGATCATTTGTAGCCTTCTTCGATAAAATAAGAGTGTCGAACCCAACGAGAAGCTAAAGGCAGAACACACATTCCCTCAAGTTCTATCGACCACCAATACAACTCTACGCGCACTTGACGTTTGCTTTACCTAGAACAAGTATGAAACTATTTTGCAAGAATAAAACTACGAGTACTTTGCGAGAATAAAACTACGAATAAATTGCGGGAAAGTAAAATTGGATAGCTTTTGTCAACAAGAAATTCATTTGTCCCTAGGCAAGCGATAACAAGTACTGGTAAACATTCTTGCAATTTTATATGAGGGAGAGGCATGAGCCAACATACTTTCTCTACTTGGAACATATGAACTTATGATTGGACCCCTAGCAAGCATCCGCAACTATTAAAGATCATTAAGGTCATGAAACCGAACCATAGCATTAAGTATCAAGTCCTCTTTACTCCCATATGCAACAACCCACCTACTCGGGTTTAAGCTTCTGTCACTCTCGCAACCCACCATAAGCGAATCATGAGCGTATTGCAACACCCTACAGCGGGGGCCCCTCACGTTTGTGCGAGACAGAGGACACCGTAGGACAGCACCATAAATAAAATATACAATCATACCAACCAAGATCACAATTGACCCATAGGACAAAACGGATCTACTCAAACATCATAGGATAACCATAGATCATTGGGAAATAATAGACGGAGTTGAGCACCATGTTTAAGTAGAGATTGCAACGGGGAGACGGGGTGTTACACCGCTGCATAGAGGGGGAGAAAGTTGGTGTTGACGGTAGCAAGATTGTTGATGAAGATCGCCGTCACGATCCTAGCCCCGGCGGTACTCTGGCGCCACCGGGAGAGAGGGGAGAGAGCCCCCTTCTTCTTCTTCTTCCTTGGCCTCCCCCTAGATGGGAGGAGGGTTCCCCCTCTGGCCCATGGTCTCCATGGCGGCGGAGGGGCAGAAGCCCCTCCGAGATTGGATCTCCCTCTATGTTCTCTTCTGTTTTGTGCTCCCCAGATCTGGCCCTTCACGGTTTCTTTAATTCTTGGAGATTTGTAACTCCGACTGCGCTGATCTTTTACATGATTTTTCCGGATATGAGCTTCCTTGCACCCGAAGTATAGCTCCAACCGATGTTCGAGGAGGGCACGATACACCAGGGCGTTCCTGGGCCTGGTGGCGCGCCCTGGTGGGTTGTGGTGGCCTCGGGCCTCCGTTTACATTGATTCCACCTCCTAAAATTCACAAATATTCCAAAATAATTCTCCCTAGATTTTCATCACGTCTGGACTTCGTTTGATATGGATTTTCTGTGATACAAAAACATGCAACAAATAGGAACTGGCACTGGGCACTGGATAAGTAAGTTAGTCCAAATAAATCATATAAAAAGTTGCCAAAAGTATGTAAAAGTTGAATAATATTGGCATGAAACAATCAAAAATTATAGATACGAAGGAGACGTATCAGCATCCCCAAGCTTAATTCCTATTTTCGTCCTCGTGTAGGTAAATGATAGAAAAGATAATCTTTGATGTGGAATGCTACCTAGCAAAAACTTGATCATATATCTAGTCATGGCATGAATATTAAGACATAAGTGATTCAAAGCAATAGTCTATAATTTGACATAAAGACATCAATACTCAGGCATCCCAACAAACAATCATGTATTTCAAAATATCAACGCTAGAGAAACTTATCCCTACAAACTCATATAGTCTTGTCATGCTCTGTCTTCCTAACAAAGAGTATAAATCATGTACTATCCCGGTGCCAGCCAAGCAATTGGTTCATACTTTTTAAGGTGCTTCAACTTTTTCAACCCTCACACAATACATGAGCGCGAGCCATGGATACAACACTACGGGTGGAATAGAGTATGATGATAGGGGTAAATATAAAGAAGACAAAAAAGTAAGAAAGTCTCACATCGACGCGGCTAACCAACGGGCTATGGAGATGCCCATAAATTCATATCAATGCGAGGAGTAGGGATTGCCATGCAACGAATGCTCTAAGAGCTATAAGTGTATGAAAGCTCCATATGAAAACTAAGTGGGTGTGCATCTAATCCAATAATGAAATATTCCCACTAGTATATGAAAGTGACAACATAGGAGACTCTCCATATGAAAAACATGGTGCTACTTTGAAGCACAAGTGTGGTAAAGGGTACTAGCAACATACCTTCTCTCTTTGTTTTTTTTTCCTCTTTTTTCTTATTTTTTTCTTTATTTTTATCCCTTTTTTCTCTCATTGTCCGGAGTCTCATCCCGACTTGTGGGGGAATCATAGTCTCCATCATCCATTCCTCACTTGGCACTGCTCTAAAAATGAATAATGATGATCATCACACTTCTATTTACTTATAATTCCAAAGAAATAAAAATTACCACTCGATACCTATGACAAAGTATGACTCTATATGAATGCCTCTGGCAATGTACCAGGATGTGCAATGATCTAGCATAACATGTATGAAAAAATGATGAACGGTGGCTAAGCCACAACTGCTATGTCAGCTATATGATCAAGCAAAGCAATATGACAATGAATGCTCAAGTCATCAAACGGAAGCGGTGGAAGTTGCATGGCAATATTATCTCGGGATGGCCATGGAAAGGCCATAATAGGTAGGTATGGTTGCTGTTTTGAGGAAGATATAAAAAGGCTTATGTGTAATAGAGCGTATGATATCACGGGGTTTGGATGCACCTGCGAAGTTTGCACCGAGTCTCGAGGTGAGAAAGGGAAATGCACGGTACCGTAGAGGCTAGCAAATTGCGGAAAGGTAAGAGTGCGTATAATCCATGGACTCACATTAGCCATAAAGAACTCATATACTTATCACAAAAGTTTATTAGCCCTCGAAGCAAAGTAATACTACGCATGCTCCTAGGGGGTAGGTTGGTAGGAGTTAACCATCGCGCACCCCCGACCTTCACACAAAGATAGACAATCAAGGATAAATTGTGCCCAGCATAACGAGAGAATGTACATGCATGCTTCGAGAATCACAAACCTTAACACCAATATTCTTACTAACCACAACTGTTTACTAGTGCTTCCCACATATTCCATCTCTATATCGCAAAACTATTGCAAGGAATCAAACATATCATATTCAGTGATCCATAAGTTTTATGTAGGATTTTGTGACTAACCATGCAATTGACTAATTCCTGTTGTCCCTCTAAATAGATATAAGTGAAGCATCAGAGTTTAATTCTTTCTACAAAAGATCATGCTCTAACTAATATAAGTGAAGCAAAAGAGCATTATACGAACATCGGTTTGTATGTGAAGAGAAACAGGCAATCCAAACTTTAAATGATATAAGTGAAACACATGAAGCATTCTATAAAGCCATACTCAAAAGATATAAGTGAAGTGCAATGAGCATTCTATAAATAAATAATGGACTATCTCATACCAGCATGGTGCATAAAAGAAAAATGAAAACTAAATGCAAAAGACGCTACAAGATTTACACATATCACATGAACGAAACAAAGACGAAAACATACCGATACTTGTTGAAGAAAGATGGGATGCCTTCCGGGGCATCCCCAAGCTTAGGCACTTGAGTCTCTTGAATATTTACTTGGGGTGCCTTGGTAATCCCCAAGCTTGAGCTCTTGCCTCTCCTCCTTCTCCTCATATCGAGACCCCCTCGATCTTTGATCACTTCATCCACACAAAACTCAATAGAAAGCTCGGTAAGATCCGTTAGTATAATAAAGCAAATCACAACTCTAAGTACTGTTGCAAACCAATTCATATTTTGTTTTTGCATTGTAGCTACTGTAATGTAACTTTTCCATGGCTGATACCACCGACAAAAATCGATAGTTTCATCAAAACAAGGAAAACAATGCATCAAAAACAGAATCTGTCTTAAACAGGACAATCTATAGTAATCTGAACATCTACCATACTTCTGGTACTCCAAAAATTATGAAAACATAAAAAATTTGTATAGAAATACTGTGCAAAAAGTTTCAGAAACGTTTGACGTTCTAGTAAAAAATGTAAAATTGCACGCTACAGCCAAAGTTTCTATTTTTGCACTGCACATACCAACAAGCAATCTACTCATCCTAAAGGAAAATCTTGGCACATTATTTTTAGAATACAATGGAATTGTACAAGGGGATAAATTTTTTGTGAGAATCTTCATGAAAAAATCTACATTGTTTCCATGAGCATGAACTCAAGTGTCGACCCTCACTTCCGCAATGCATCACCTTTCTATCACTTCTCTTTTGTGAAAAGTTTTAAGTTCCCCTCTATATTTTTTGTTTTTAAACTTTATAAAAGCACTCAACAGAAATAAATGACTCTAAAACTTCCGGGTTGTCTCCCTGGCAGCGCTTTCTTTAAAGCCATTAAGCTAGGCATAAAGTGCTCAAGTAATGGATCCACCCGGATCCCAATGTATATCAAAGCCAATTTGAATTAGCAATGATTTGGCATTTAGTAGTGAGCACAAAGCAACATCAAGCAATGACGAAGTCTAACTCTCGTCCTATGCATCTGCATGTCATACAAGAACAATTCATGCACATCAAGTAAAGGCCAATACATAGCATAAGTAGTTTCTTGCAATTTTATTGTGTTGGAAACATAGAGAGGTGGAGATGTAGTTCTTCTCTCATAATAATTGCAAATAGGAGCGTCAAGCACATGCATATTAAATTCATCAAAATCATCATGTGTAGTGGTGGAAAGCAACCCATCAACATAATCCTTAGTAAGTGCAAACTTCTCTGATATAGTGTAGTTTGGAGAATTCAAAAAGATAATAGGACTATCATGTGTGGGTGCAATAGCAACAATTTCATGTTTAACATAAGGAACAATAGCAAGTTCATCTCTAATAGAATAATTCATATTGGCACCTTGGCCACAAGCATAGCAAGCATCATCAAAAAGGGATATTTCAAACGTATCAACGGGATCATAGCAATTATCATAGCATTCATCCTTCGATAAGAACGAAAGGACATTAAACAATGTATGAGTTGAAGAGTTACTCTCATTAGAAGGTGGGCACGGGTAGCTAATCCGCTCTTCCTCCTTTTGTTCTTCGCTCTCCTCATCATCTTTTTCATCCAATGAGCTCACAGTTTCATCAATTCCTTCTTCCATAGACTCCCGCAAAATATTAGTCTCTTCTTGGACAGCAGAGATTTTCTCGATAAATTCATCATTATCGGAATTATATTTATAATTGTCATAGGAATATTTAAGGATGGAAAAATTTTCAAGTCTATAAACATCATCATCAAAAGCTTCATACTTTAAAAACAAAGATTCAATTTCATAAGCAGCCTTAAAAGCAATAGATTCTTCTATTTGTTCCCTATCATAATAATCATATCTACCATTAGCATAAGAAGCTAAGGTTTCATTATCATCAAATTTGCATGAAAAGGGAAGATGTGGAGAATTCATCCTAGAGCAACAAGTAAAATCATATCTCAAGCATAGCTCCCGAGCATACCACTCCCATAACAATTTCCCTTTATGAGTCAAGCGATAATCCCTAAAGTATTCACGTTGATCCAACATTACTCCCATTATCAAGTTGAATGGGGTTTTCTCAGTATTATCAAAGTAGTGCATAATATTTTTCACATAACGAGCATTGAGGGTTTTAGGAGGTTCCCCATCTCCATGAGTAGCAAGTACCACTAATTTTTTTGGTGTTTCGTGTTCCATATCCATAACTAAAGATAGAAAAACTTAGAACAAGAAATAAAAATTACTTAGTGATAAAGCAAACAAGCACACACGAGAATATTCACCCCACGCTATTTCTCCCCGGCAACAGCGCCAGAAAAAGGTCTTGATAACCCACAAGTATAGGGGATCGTTTGTAGCCTTCTTCGAT
This sequence comes from Aegilops speltoides, assembly GCA_021437245.1. NCBI lineage: Eukaryota > Viridiplantae > Streptophyta > Magnoliopsida > Poales > Poaceae > Aegilops > Aegilops speltoides. The sequence continues at coordinate 169,955,692 of CM038142.1, read as the reverse complement.
AAATAAGAGTGTCGAACCCAACGAGGAGCTAAAGGTAGAACAAATATTCCCTCAAGCTCTATCAACCACCGATACAACTCTACGGACACTTGACGTTTGCTTTACCTAGAACAAGTATGAAGCTATTTTGCAAGAATAAAACTATGAGTACTTTGCAAGAATAAAACCATGAATAAATTGCGGGAAAGTAAAAGTGGATAGCTTTTGTCAACAAGAAAGTCATTTGTCCCTAGGCAATCGATAACAAGTACCAGTAACCATTCTTGCAATTTTATATGAGGGAGAGGCATGAGCTAACATACTTTCTCTACTTGGATCATATGCACTTATGATTGGACCCCTAACAAGCATCCGCAACTACTAAAGATCGTTAAGGTCGTGAAATCCAACCATATCATTAAGTACCGAGTCCTCTTTACTCCCATACGCAACAACCCACCTACTCGGGTTTTGTCGGGTTTCGGGTTCCGGCAGACCCTTGAGGTTCGAACACTAGGGTGCGCACGGAGATTTCGCCCTCTACCTACCTGCTCCTCGCCGACTCGCTAGGATCTAAACTACGAAAGGAACAACACAAGAGACACAGAGTTTATACTGGTTCAGGCCACCATTGCGGTGTAATACCCTACTCCAGTGTGTGGTGTGGTGGATTGCCTCTTGGGCTGTTGATGAACAATACAAGGAAGAACAGGCTCGCGAGGGTCTGTTCTTAGCTGGGACGATAAACTGCTAGGAGGAGTTCAGCCGCCCTTCTCTCTCTCTCTCTCTCTCTCTCTCTCTCTCTCTCTCTCTCTCTCTCTCTCTCTCTCTCTCAATTCAGGTGCCTCTACCCTGGGGGTGGCTAGTCCTATTTATAGGCAAAGGCCCTGGGCCTCTTCCCAAATATTGAGCGGGAAGGACGCCAACAATTGGCCATTTTGAAGGGGAACATCGGGTACACTTATCCTGACTAAAGTTGGTCCTCGCCTGTCAAAGGCTCTGGTGGTGAAGCCTGCTTGGGCTCCACAATGACTTCCTTCCGCCACTGGGCTGGTCTTGGTCTTGTTGCATCAAATGGATGCCTTTGCTTGATGCTCTCGCTGCGCTTGCTCCCTTTGCACCAAAGAGGAAAGGAGGACATCTGTGGGCTAGCGCCTCGACCGGGCGCCCTTGGTCGTCATGGTCAGATCATGGGCACCTCGCGAGGTACCCCGCCTTGAACTCTCCGCCTCCTCGTGAGCCAGCCTGATGAGGCCGTGCCTGAGGAAGCTCCTTGCCGTCCGCCCCGCGAGGCTTGACCCCTCGCGAGGGTCTTGAGCTTGTGTTGGTGAAGATGGGCGTGGCTGGGCCCCCTTGAGCCACGCCAGCCACATGTAGGCAAGTCTGGGACCCCTGCCCTGTAACGCCGAGAGTAGCCCAAGGCGCGCCCGGACTTGGCCGAGCAGAGAGGCGAAAGGGCAAGTGTGAAGCGCCACGGGCCCTAACAGCCTACGGCCTTGGGCGCCGCGTGGCGGTTGATTGGACGTGGGTGGCACTGTTCCCCCACGCCTCCTTATTTTGTGCCATGCTAGGCGGACTCGTAGTCGCACACAGCCGCTCCCCCTTTCGTCGCCCAAGCGTCCTCTGCCCTTCCTCCTCTCAAACTCCAGCTTCCGCTCCTAATCCAATCTCGAACCTTCCCCCCCCCCTTCTGCTGCCATGGCTTCGACGAAGAAGGGAAGAGGGAAGAAGCCCATGCCTCCGCCTCGCTCACCGTCGCTGGCGGCCCCCGCCGTCGACCGGTCGATCATAACCAATCGAGAGGGCTTGGACAAGGTCACCTCGGCTCTGGCCACCATCTTCAACAAATGCGGGAGGACGACGGCCTGGCCCGCGTCCCGCTTCTCCATCGACAGGATAGTCATCGAGGTCCGGTATTTCGCCGACGCCCTGTGGGCGGGACTGGTTCCCCCCTTTTCTGATTTCTTCAACACCGTGCTCTCCCACTATCAGATCCACATGATGCATCTGGGTCCTGAATCCATCACTCTTCTTGCGGTCTTCGCCTTCGTTTGTGAGGCAATGATGGGCATCCTTCCTTCGGTTGCCTTGTTGCGCCACTTCTTCGCTCTGCGCCTCGTCGACCCCACCAAATGCTCGGGGTGCGTGAGCTTCATTGCCGCACCTGAGACGGTGTCTTCGGGGATCGACTTCAGTCTTCCTCCACCCGCACCTGGGTTTCGCGAGCGGTGGCTGTATGTGGACGTAGGGGTGCCCAGCCCCCTGCTGTCGGAGCCATCTTCACCTGCTGTCCCCAACTCGGGCTGGGGCCAAGAGACGCTCACGAGTTCCCCGGCTCGCTCGTCTCGGCGTCGTCCTGCGTTCTTGAGGGCGCTCGGCGTGACGGCGCCCAAGGTGGTGAAGGAGTTCCTGCTACGCCGTGTTGCCCCTCTCCAACGCCATTCTCACCGGATGTGGGCCTTCAGCGGGCGTGAGGATCGCATGAGGCTCCAGGAAGAGGACCTGACGCCTGAAGCACTAAGGAAGGTGCTCTTGATCTTGACTGGTGACCCCACCCCTGGCAGCATCCGGCAAGGGGGGGCCTTGCTGTACCTCTTCCCGAATAGAAGCGACTTTGTGAATCAGATGCCCATCTTCGACGAATGGGGGCTGCGTCCCGTTGGCCTCCAGGGGCCTCGTGAGAACCCAGTGGTGGTGGCCGCCCTTGCAGTCGGCCAGGGCGACTCTTCCTCAAGTGGCGGAGCAGGGAGGTATGAACCACCGGAGGCCGAGGGTGCCCCCGCCGAGGTGACAACGCTGGGCGGCGCTCATGAGGGAGCAACCCCTGAGGCCCATGCTGCTGTGGCTGAGGGCGGCGAGCAGCCGGCCGCGGCGCCTGCGGCTGGGGCCCCTGAGGCCCCAGCTACTCTTCTTGGTGAGGCGACCGGCAGCGCGCATCCGGCAGATGCCCCTGACGCGGGTCACCTTGACGCTTCTTCCTCGTCGCAGGTTGACCCCTGCGCTCAACTCCTGGGTCGCTTCCGCGTGGACTTTGAGGCCCTCTGGAAGAGAAGGGAGGCCCTGGGTATCATGCCCAATATGCGACCCTATCCAAGAGGAACTCGAAGGTCCCACCAAGGATAGACCCGCATATTGAAACGCTTTTGCAAGGTGGATATCATTACATCAACATTACATAAATAGATGGGGATACATACAAAAGGCATACAATGCCGCATGAATACAATATCATCATACAAGAGATCAACATCCGACTATGGATGAAACACAAACAGAAACTCAAATGACATCCACCCTGCTAGCCCAGGCTGCCGACCTGGAACCTATCCCCTGATCGAAGAAGCAGAAGAAGAACTCCAAAACAAGCAAACATCGCTCTCACGTCATGAACATCGCAAAACCTGTACCTGCAACTGTTGTTGTAGTAATCTGTGAGCCACGAGGACTCAGCAATCCCATTACCATGGGTATCAAAACTAGCAAAGCTTAATGGGAAAGGAAGGGGTAAAGTGGTGAGGTTGCAGCAGCGACTAAGCATGATATGGTGGCTAACATACGCAAATGAGAGCGAGAAGAGGAACAAAGGAACGGTCGTGAAGCTAGCAATGATCAAGAGGTGATCCTGAACACCTACTTACGTCAAACATAACCCAGTAACCGTGTTCACTTCCCGGACTCCGCCGAGAAGAGACCATCACGGCTACACACACGGTTGATGCGTTTTAAAACGGATCTGGTGTCAAGTTATCTACAACCGGACATTAACAAATTCCCATCTGCCACATAACCGCGGGCACGACTCTCGAAAGTTTAAACCCTGCAGGGGTGTCGCAACTTAGCCCATGACAAGCTCTCGCGATCAACGAAGGAATAGACCTTCTCCCAGGAAGACCCGATCAGACTCGAAATCCCGGTTTACAAGACATTTCGACAATGGTAAAACAAGACCAGCAAAGCCGCCCGATGCGCCGACAATCCCGATAGGAGCTGCACATATCTCGTTCTCAGGGCAACACCGGATAAGTCAAGCTACGAGTAAAACCAGCCCTCGAGTTGCCACGAGGTGGCCCCGCAGGTTGCTTGTTTCGGACCAACACTTAGACAAGCACTGGCCCGGGGGGGCTAAAATAAAGATGACCCTTGGGTTGGCCGACCCAAGGGAAGGGTATAGGTGGTGGTGAGGCAAATGGTAAAACCAAGGTTGGGCCTTGGTGGACAAGTTTTATTCAAAGCGAACTGTCAGGGGGGTCCCATAAATCACCCGACTGCGTTAGGAACGCAAAATCCGGGAACATAACACCGGTATGACGGAAACTAGGGCGGCAAGAGTGGAACAAAACACCAGGCATAAGGCCGAGCCTTCCACCCTTTACCAAGTATATAGATGCATTAAATAATATAAGAGATATTGTGATATCCCAACATAACCCTGTCCACCATGGAGCAATCTTCAACTTCACCTGCAACTAACAACGCTATAAGAGGGGCTGAGCAAAGCGCTAACATAGCCAAACAACGGTTTGCTAGGAAGGGTGTCAAAAGGTTAGAGGTTCATGGCAATATGGGAGGCTTGAAGAGCAAAAGATAGGTAGCGCAGCAAAGCGATAGAACGAAGCAACGAGCATAGCAATGATAGTAGTGAGATCCAGGGTAGCGGTCATCTTGCCTGAAACCCCGCAAGGAAGAAGAACGATTCCATGAAGAAGATGAAGCCACGAAGACGAACCACACGTAGACGAACGCATCCTCACGATCGCAACGAAACCGGAACTATCGAGAAGAAGCACACAACATGGTAAACACACCACACATGGACAAGATATGATGCACAACAAGCATGATGCATGACAATGCTACATGAAGCTACTCATGGCAAGATATGATGCAAACAAGAACAACACATCAAAGCAAGTTTAAATGAGGTCGGAAACAACATATAACAAATCCGGTAAGTCCTCATATGCAAATTTCAAAATTGGTCCAGAACTGAATAAACCTTAAGTTGAAGTTGTTAAACAGTAAGTTAAAGAGCACCAAGATGATCTACATGAGATTCTAGTCAAGTTACATATAAAGTTCATTTAATTTGGAGCTACGACCTAGAAGATATGAGCAAAACATGTCAAACATGGCATTGATGCAAAATGCATACAAACATCAAGCAAAACACATCAAAACAAGGATGCAACATGATAATATGAAGCTACATGCAAAATCAAGCAAGTTTCATATAAAGCACACTCAAAACGGAGCAACGGTGCAACACATACGCTCTATACAAGTCATAACAACAATCTGTCCATAACAGCAACTAGGCATCTTACAAGCATCAAAACAATATGCTACAGCACCCCAACATGATAACAAAAGGCATGGGCATGAAGTACTGATAAAGCATAACAAAACATGAACACTGAGCTATCTCCATAAATAACTAGAACATGCTCAAAAAGACATGGAGATATTGCAAATAATAACAGTTTCAGACTTTAGCAGAAATAACATCAGGTTGCAATGTTTAGAGCTATCAAACAACATGTTACAAGAACTTATCATGGCAGACAAAGGCATGGCATGAATCTACTAATTTCATAGAACAAGAGTCCCTTACTGACCATGAGCCAAAAGGGCACGGAAAATATGATGGCACCCATGTAAACATGGCAAGTTATATGACAGATTCAAACATGGCAGGAATAACAATAAGTAGGCATGTTGGTGAGCTTGAATCACTCACCACATAGCAATACATGGCATGGCAAGGCAACCAACAGCAAGAAGACATGTTTGGGAAGCTATACATGGCAAGAGCAAGTTCGTAGGGTGCATGGATCACTAGCAAAACACATGGGAACAAGTGAACTTAATGTTAACAGGTTGACAGCAACATTATCAAGCAACTTTGAAGCATGATAACAACAATCTACAGCAAGCTATAATTGCAACGAAGGACATGAATGGATAAAGCAAGACATGTAGATCAAAACATGTTTATAGGACATCTCCAGATTATGCATAGAATGATTAGTAGAAGCATGTTAACATAGCAACAAAATATAACAGAATCTGTTTAGCAAAACAGCAACAGCAAGTACCCTCCTCAACAAGCTCGATGCACTCTGCACACAACTCACAAAAATATATGGGTGGCACCACTAGAAAGATGGCATGACATAGATCAACATACATGTAGACATCAACCTCATAGGATGCACACATCAATCATGGCAAAAATGATAAATGAGCATGTTATAACAGTTTCAGCAGATTAACATCAACATGCACTCTTCCAACAGCATTTCGGGCATCAAGATGAGCTCAAATGAAAATAATGCAATGGAATGAAATGAAGTACTCGTCGAGGTGAACAATTTGACATATTACACGCACGAAACGGAGCTACGGATGCAGAGATACAGCATGATGAACATGGCATGATTATGCAAATATTTCGGGACTTAGCCGATATTCTCACCCCGGGGAAAAGTCAACACCGGCGGAGTGGATCGGGTCGCGGAGCGGGTCGCATATCGGGCCGGGGTGAAGTGGATCAGCGCTGGCGACGGGTGGATCCGTCCGGCGACCGGATCGACCGAGGGAGGCCGGCGGCGATGCGGACATGGCGGCGCCGACGAGGTGTCGGGCCCGGGCGAGGAGGCGCGAGGCGGCGGCGGCGGCTTGGTCCGCTCGCAGCGGCGGAGCTCTGGCGAGCCTAGGAGAGGCTGAACGAGGCGAGGGGCCGAGGAGGCCGGGCGAGGCGGGCGCGTAGGGCGCGACGGCTGGCGCTGGCGCGGCGCGCCGCCTGGGCGACGGACGCCGGAGGCGGCGGCTCGCCGGAGGAGCGGGCGGCAGGTCCGCAAGGCTCGGTTCAGCCGGGCGGAGCATGTGGCGACGAGGCGAGGCACAAAGCGGCAGCGCAGGTCGCCGGGCGGCAAGCGAGGCGGCGGCGGTCATGGACGGACGGCGCGGACGCCGGCAAGGGAACGGGCCGGGCGGGCGGCGGCAACCGAGCCAAGGGTCTGTGACGTGCTCTGCGGGCCGGCGGCGGTGGGAGGGGAGAGAGGGGGCCGGCGGGTGACGTGGCGGCGTTGTATTGGACGGGAGGCGACGGGCGGACATGTCCGTCGGTGGAGGAGGTGTCCGGCGGCGCGAGGGGAATTTCTAGGGTTTCATCAGCGAAAATGGAGGGGGGAGGCACTTATATATAGGTAGAGGGAGCTAGGAGAGTCCAAATGAGGAGCGGTTTTCGGCCACGCGATCGTGATCGAACAACCGAGAGCATAGAGGGGAGTTTGCTGGGTTTTGGGCCACTTTGGAGGGGGTGTTGGGCTGCAACAAAAGAGGGCTTTGCGGTTACCCAGTTAACCGTTGGAGTATCAAACGACCTCCAAATGGCACGAAACTTGACAGACGGTCTACCAGTGCTATACCAAGGCCGCTTGGCAAACCTCGGGCCATTCCAAGAAAGTTTAACACCCGCACACAACGAGAGACAAAAAGGGACATAGGAGTGCCGGATTGCAAAACGGACAACGGGGAAAATGCTCGGATGCATGAGACGAACACGTATGCCAAATGAAATGCACATGATGACATGATATGAAATGCATATGATGACATGGCAAAGTGCAACAAGCAAGCAAATGACATGGCAATGATGGCGAATAACTGGCGGACACCTGGCGCATCAATACCGGGGCGTTACAACACTCCTCCACTAACAAGAGATCTCGTCCCGAGATCTTAGGACCGAGACGGAAGGGAAAAAGGATGAGGTGAAACAAGAACTCAAGAGAAGAAGCAAAGAATCGAGAGCACTCGAGAAGAAGAGAGGAACGACGAGAATGACGAGAACCGAAGACTCATGGAATCAGATAGACTATGAAAACACTCCGGTTAGAACGAGATAAGAAACGAATAAGACTGAAAGGATTTAGGCAGCACTCCGGCTGAAACATGGAGGAATAGAGCACGAGCTAGAGAGGATGGAATGATACTTGATGAAGACATGACACCAAATCTCGAAAAAGGAATTGAAAGAGTTGAATGAAAAGAACGGAGAAGAAAAGATACTTGAATTCCACCAACAAGAATCTTGATGAACACTTGAAGAATGAATTGAATCATGAAGAACCACCATGAAGAACTCCGGTAAAATAAAGGATGATGAGATAGAATGAAGGATGAAAGAATAAGATCATTCTTGCGATGCTTTAGATGGAGGTTCCGACGAAATGGCAGAGGAAATTTGAACTCCAGAAAAGAAAAGATGAAAACGCTTGGAACTAGAATTTATTCAACAGGAACAAACTCCGAAGGAAAGGATTACTCGCTTGGATGAAATAAGAATAAGATTTATTGTATGCTTATCCTTCATCAAATTAAATTGATGACAAGCAATGGATTTTGCATATTACTTATTCTTCTTGAAAAAGAATTGAGAAGTGACATATCTCAAACTTGAGAAGGTCTTCATGAACCACCGGTATGATTGAAAAGAACGAATGAATTAAAAAGATAATCAAGGAAAGAGGATCTTGAACGAACCACCATGAGAATTCGGAAATGACTGACGAAAGAGAATGAATCACCAGGAAGAATTAGAAGAACAAAAATGCTTGAGGGAATTTAGAAGCAAAAGAACAAAGAGATCGCGAACTGATTGAAGAATACTTGAACGAAGCACCGGAAGAATATTGAGACGAACAAAAGGGCACAGATATAGAATAATTGGAGAACGAATTTGACAAACTTAGAACGAAGAAATTTCTAAAAAGATGGCCTCCGGATGATCGAGGGAGAAAGCAACTCCTGAAATGCTCCGGATGGATGAAAAGAATTTGCATGACTTGAAACAATTTGATAGAATAACATCGAGCTAGCACCGTGAATCTCCGGGGAACTGACAAGATTTAGAGGAAAACTCTTTTATATTTGAATGGCAACGAGAAACACCACCAAAATTACTGAGATACTCCGGGAGAATGAAAAGCGAAGGGGTTGAGCCAACAATGAAAAGAATTTGAAATCGATCTTTGAAGAGGCATGTGACTGATGAAATTCATTATTACGTCACACTTGAAAAGAATTTGGGAATAGCTTCGGAATAATTAGAAGAGTCAGGTAAAATCCTGGGAAAAGACCTGTGGGTTAGGGCCCACTGAAGAGAAAAACACCGTTGGAAAGGATTGTTGAACAGATAGATGATGCACCGGAACAATGAAATATTTGAATGAGGTGACAACCTCGAATTAATTCGAACACAGACGAATCTTTTGAGATGACTTCTCCGGAAGGATAAACTGGCGAGAGGCGAACGAGCAGAGAAAAACACTTTATCCGAGGAAAAGAATATGATCAACCCGAAAACTAGAATTGAATCCACCGGAAAAGAAAAGAGATGAAGAATGACGAACGAGACGAGAATTCACCAGTTGAGATAATTAAGGGAAGACTGAAGAGACTCCGTACGAGTGAAAATTGATGGTCGAAAGAGACTCAGACTCTGGGAAGAAGAGGGTGGGAGGGCGGGAAAACAAGGGTAACTTGGAAGGGGGAAAACGACGAATATCTTCAAGAGGAAATACCGGTTGAAATAATTGAGGAAAAAAGGGAAAGACTTCGCATGAGTAGAAAGCATACTCGATTACGGACTCCGGATTCGAGAAGAAGAAGGGAGCACGGGTGGGAAAAACAAGGACAACTTCAGACAGGGAAACAACATCGATCGAAAAGAGCTGAGGATTAATCTCGCAAAAGACAAAGAGGTTTGAGTCGACTTGACGAGAGATGCACCGGATAAAAGAGCTGAGGAGCAACGATCGGAAAAACCAACTGCGTGATCCTAAAGAAAAATTTGAATGGGAAGAGGAGTAGTTCAAAACCCCTACTTCAAGATTCCTCACCAGAGCGGCGAAGGGGCTGAGGAGTAAAAAGAATTCCTACTCTTCGATATAACTAGACTCCGAAAAAGTTTTCTTCTAGACTCAACAACGGCCAAACTACACGATCAATCAAGGGGGCTCCTAGGGTCGGTCGAGGCTCTGATACCATCTTATCACGCCCAATATGCGACCCTATCCAAGAGGAACTCGAAGGTCCCACCAAGGATAGACCCGCATATTGAAACGCTTTTGCAAGGTGGATATCATTACATCAACATTACATAAATAGATGGGGATACATACAAAAGGCATACAATGCCGCACAAATACAATATCATCATACAAGAGATCAACATCCGACTACGGATGAAACACAAACAGAAACTCAAACGACATCCACCTCGCTAGCCCAGTGCCGCCGACCGAACCTATCCCCGATCGAAGAAGCGTAAGAAGAACTCCAAAACAAGCAAACATCGCTCTCACGCCATGAACATCGCAAGACCTGCACCGCAATCGTTGTTGTAGTAATCAGGAGCCACAAGGACTCAGCAATCCCATTACCATGGGTATCAAAACTAGCAAAGCTTAATGGGAAAGGAAGGGGTAAAGTGGTGAGGTTGCAGCAGCGACTAAGCATGATATGGTGGCTAACATACGCAAATGAGAGCGAGAAGAGGAACAAAGGAACGGTCGTGAAGCTAGCAATGATCAAGAGGTGATCCGAACACCTACTAACGCCAAACATAACCCGAAACCGTGTTCACTTCCCCTGACTCCACGAGAAGAGACCATCACGGCTACACACACGGTTGATGCGTTTTAAAACGGATCTGGTGTCAAGTTATCTACAACCGACATTAACAAATTCCCATCTCGCCACATAACCGCGGCACGGCTCTCGAAAGTTTAAACCCTGCAGGGTGTCCCAACTTAGCCCATGACAAGCTCTCGCGATCAACGAAGGAATAGACCTTCTCCCGGAAGACCCGATCGACTCGAATCCGGTTTACAAGACATTTCGACAATGGTAAAACAAGACCAGCAAAGCCGCCCGATGCGCCGACAATCCCGATAGGAGCTGCACATATCTCGTTCTCGTGGCAACACCGATAAGTCAAGCTACGAGTAAAACCAGCCCTCGAGTTGCCACGAGGTGGCCCATAAGTTGCTCATTTGGACCAACACTTAGACAAGCACCGCCCGGGGCTAAAATAAAGATGACCCTTGGGTTGGCCGACCCAAGGGAAGGGTATAGGTGGTGGTGAGGCAAATGGTAAAACCAAGGTTGGGCCTTGATGGACAAGTTTTATTCAAAGCGAACTATCAGGGGGGTCCCATAAGTCACCCGACCGCGTTAGGAACGCAAAATCCGGGAACATAACACCGGTATGACGGAAACTAGGGTGGCAAGAGTGGAACAAAACACCAGGCATAAGGCCGAGCCTTCCACCCTTTACCAAGTATATAGATGCATTAAATAATATAAGAGATATTGTGATATCCCAACATAACCCTGTCCACCATGGAGCAATCTTCAACTTCACCTGACCCTAACAACGCTATAAGAGGGGCTGAGCAAAGCGCTAACATAGCCAAACAACGGTTTGCTAGGAAGGGTGTCAAAAGCTTAGAGGTTCATGGCAATATGGGAGGCTTGAAGAGCAAAAGATAGGTAGCGCAGCAAAGCGATAGAACGAAGCAACTAGCATAGCAATGATAGTAGTGAGATCCAGGGTAGCGGTCATCTTGCCTGAAATCCCGCAAGGAAGAAGAACGAGTCCATGAAGAAGATGAAGCCACGAAGACGAACCACACGTAGACGAACGCATCCTCACGATCGCAACGAAACCGGACCTATCGAGAAGAAGCACACAACATGGTAAACACACCACACATGGACAAGACATGATGCACAACAAGCATGATGCATGACAACGCTACATGAAGCTACTCATGGCAAGAGATGATGCAAACAAGAACAACACATCAAAGCAAGTTTAAATGAGGCCGGAAACAACATATAACAAATCCGGTAAGTCCTCATATGCAAATTTCAAAATTGGTCCAGAACTGAATAAACCTTAAGTTGAAGTTGTTAAACAGCAAGTTAAAGAGCACCAAGATGATCTACATGAGATTCTAGTCAAGTTACATATAAAGTTCATTTAATACGGAGCTACGGCCTAGAAGATATGAGCAAAACATGTCAAACATGGCATTGATGCAAAATGCATACAAACATCAAGCAAAACACACCAAAACAAGGACGCAACATGATAATATGAAGCTACATGCAAAATCAAGCAAGTTTCATATAAAGCACACTCAAAACGGAGCAACGGTGCAACACATACGCTCTATACAAGTCATAACAACAATCTGTCCATAACAGCAACTAGGCATCTTACAAGCATCAAAACAACATGCTACAGCACCCCAACATGATAACAAAAGGCATGGGCATGAAGTACTGATAAAGCATAACAAAACATGAACACTGAGCTATCTCCAGAAATCACTAGAACATGCTCAAAAGACATGGAGATATTGCAAATAATAACAGCCAGACTTTAGCGTAAATAACATCAAAGTTGCAATGTTTAGAGCTATCAAACAACATGTTACAAGAACTTATCATGGCAGACAAAGACATGGCATGAATCTACTAATTTCATAGAACAAGAGTCCCTTACTGACCATGAGCCAAAAGGGCACGGAAAATATGATGGCACCCATGTAAACATGGCAAGTTATATGACAGATTCAAACATGGCAGGAACAACAATAAGTAGGCATGTTGGTGAGCTTGAATCACTCACCACAGAGCAATACATGGCATGGCAAGGCAACCAACAGCAAGAAGACATGTTTGTGAAGCTATACATGGCAAGAGCAAGTTTGTAGGGTGCATGGATCACTAGCAAAACACATGGGAACAAGTGAACTTAATGTTAACAGGTTGACAGCAACATTATCAAGCAACTTTGGAGCAAGATAACAACAAGCTACAGCAAGCTATAATTGCAACCAAGGACATGAATGGATATAGCAAGACATGTAGATCAAAACATGTTTATAGGACATCTCCAGATTATTCATAGAATGATTAGTAGAAGCATGTTAACATAGCAACAAAATATAACAGAATTTGTCTAGCAAAACAGCAACAGCAAGTACCCTCCTCAACAAGCTCGATGCACTCAGCACACAACTCACAAAAATATATGGGTGGCACCACTGGAAAGATGGCATGACATAGATCAACATACATGTAGACATCAACCTCATAGTATGCACACATCAATCATGGCAAAAATGATAAATGAGCATGTTATAACAGTTTCAGCAAATTAACATCAACATGCACTCTTCCAACAGCATTTCGGGCATCAAGATGAGCTCAAATGAAAATAATGCAATGGAATGAAATGAACTACTCGTCGAGGCGAACAATTTGACATATTACACGCACGAAACGGAGCTACGGATGCAGAGATACAGCATGATGAACATGGCATGATTATGCAAATATTTCGGGACTTAGCAGATATTCTCACCCCGGGGAAAAGTCAACACCGGCGGAGTGGATCAGGTCGCGGAGCGGGTCGCATATCGGGCCGGGGTGAAGTGGATCAGGCGCGGGCGACGGGGTGGATCCGGTCCGGGCGACCGGATCTGACCGGAGGGAGGCCGGCGGCGATGGCGGACATGGCGGCGCCGGCGAGGTGTCGGGGCCCGGCAAGGAGGCGCGAGGCGGCGGCGGCTTGGTCCGCCCGCAGCGGCGGAGCTCCGCGAGCCTAGGAGAGGCCTGAACGAGGCGAGGGGCCGAGGAGGCCGGGCGAGGCGGGCGCGCAGGGCGCGACGGCGGGCGCTGGGCGGCGCGGGCGCCGCGAGGCGACGGACGCCGGAGGCGGCGGCCCGCCGGAGGAGCGGCGGCGGTCCGGCGAGGCTCGGTCCGCCGGGCGGAGCATGTGGCGACGGGCGAGGCGCAGCGGCAGCGCAGGTCGCCGGGCGGCAGCGAGCTGAATGGCGTGCCGCGGACGCCGGCAAGGGAACGGGCGGGCGGCGGCGGTAACCAGGTTCGCTGGGTCAGGGACAGGCTCCATGGGCCGGCGGCGGTGGGAGGAGAGAGAGGGGGCCGGCGGGCGATGTGGCGGCGTCGTATTGGACGGGGGGCGATGGGCGGACATGTCCGTCGGTGGAGGAGAAGGTGTCCGGCGGCGCGAGGGGAATTTCTAGGGTTTCATCCGCGAAAATGGAGGGGGGAGGCACTTATATATAGGTAGAGGGAGCTAGGAGAGTCCAAATGAGGAGCGGTTTTCGGCCACGCGATCGTGATCGAACGACCGAGAGCATAGAGGGGAGTTTGCTGGGTTTTGGGCCACTTTGGAGGGGGTGTTGGGCTGCAACAAAAGAGGGCTTTGCGGTTACCCGGTTAACCGTTGGAGTATCAAACGACCTCCAAATGGCACGAAACTCGACAGGCGGTCTACCAGTGCTATACCAAGGCCGCTTGGCAAACCTCGGGCCATTCCGAGAAAGTTTAACACCCGCACACAACGAGAGACAAAAAGGGACGCCGGGGGACATAGGAGTGCCGGATTGCAAAACGGACAACGGGGAAAATGCTCGGATGCATGAGACGAACACGTATGCCAAATGAAATGCACATGATGACATGATATGAAATGCATATGATGACATGGCAAAGTGCAACAAGCAAGCAAATGACATGGCAATGACGGCGAATAACTGGCGGACACCTGGCGCATCAAAACCGGGGCGTTACACTGGGTGACGATTACCCTTGTCGCCTGCTGAAGCGTAGGAAGTACTTTGCCACCGATGAGTAAGCTTTCTCCCTTCCCAGCTCCTGATTCTTCTGTTGCTTTTCCTGATTCTTGCTCCGCAGGGCCCTTCCCGCCGAGCTCACGGAGATGACTGAGGAGCCATCCCCCTTGTCTCCGCCCTCTCCATCGTCTTCGATCGCTCCGAGCAGCGGAGCCCTTGTGGTGAGGCCGGTTGGAGAGACGAACCATCCTGAGAGGCGCATCGTGGCCCTGTGCGCCTCACGACCTTCCTTCGTGAGCCTTCTCGTGGCATAGCCAGCCTGCCGTGGGCTTCTTGTCTGGTCGTGGACCGTGATTGGCTAGGGTACTCCCTGCGCTCTTCATTTGGGGATGGACTGGCTCCAGGCCGGGCTTCTGGCAAGGCGTGCCCGGTCGCCTCGAGGGCGCCAGCCCCCAGCCCCCTGCCCGGAGGGGGAGTGTTGATTTGTGCCCCCGGCGCTCGCTTGGGGCGGATGATGGTGTGAAAGACGTACTCGAGCCCGCCCGAGAGCGTCGCGCTCTTCACCAAGGTGTTCTTCGGAGGGCGGCTGACACGGTGAGCCTGCTTGGTGAAGAGCTCGCTGATGAGGACGCGCGCCTTGAGGCCGAGGGCCTAAGCCTGGTTGCAGAGAGGCGCGAGCTGGAGGCAGCTGTCGCCCTCGCGCGCTATCAGCATGATCTTGGCGATGAGGAGGCCAAGACGTCACTGGCGGCCTCCCGGGAGGTCCGTTCCCGGGCCGTCGAGGAGGCCCGGGAAGCTGACCAGCGGCGAGAGGCAACGTAGGAGCAGGCGCAGGAACTCCTAGCCCGGTGCCGCTCACTGGAGGAGCAGGTGGAGCTGCGCAAGGCGGCCCTCGCATCGATGAAAGTGGCTTTAGGCAACCCAGTGGAGCTCCAGAAGCGTGAGGAGGTGCTGACGCTGGAAGCCGCTGAATGCGCATGTGAGTATGAACGCCTGGAGACAATGGAGCGCTTGGTGACACGGGAGGAGGATGATGTCGCTGTGCGGGAAGCCCGTGTCCTGGAGAAGATCGGACGTCGGGTGGCGACGGCGCGCTTGAACCTCGAGCGCGAGTTCGAGGAGAGGCTGGGGTTGATCCGGACCGAGACTGAAGGTAGGACCGCTGTCTTGAGGGTCAAGTTGGAGGAGGCGACATGGTGGGTCGATGCTTTGCGGGCCGCACTTGAGGTGGCGCAGGGGGAGTCAACTACCTCCCATGGCGAGGTGCTCCTCCTTCGCCAACGGATGGACGACGCCGAGGCCGTTGCGCGCCAGAACGCGGACGAGATACGCCAGCGGCGGCTCCTGGAGCATGAGCACGGCCCCATGCTCACCACACTTTGGGAGAGGGCCAACACGGCCTTGGGTAACATCTACGAGGCGGCTGTTGGCGAGCCGCACGCAGTTAACTACGCTGGCAACCTTCAGTTCTTCACCCACGTGGTGACGCAGCTGGAGGCGCGGTCAGTCAGAGCCGACAGGTTGGTGGAGGAGAGGAGCCGCGCCCTGCTCGGGCGCACCTTTTCCCGCGTCTTCAGCCATCTCCGGAACATGGATCTGTTGGAAATATGCCTTAGAGGCAATAATAAACGTATTATTATATTTCATTGTTCATGATAATTGTCTTTTGTTCATGCTATAACTGTATTATCCGGAAATCGTAATACACGTGTGAACACTTAGACCACAATATGTCCCTAGTGAGCCTCTAGTTGACTAGCTCGTTGTGATCAACAGATAGTCATGGTTTCCTGACTATGGACATTGGATGTCATTGATAACGGGATCACATCATTAGGAGAATGATGTGATGGACAAGACCCAATCCTAAGCATAGCATAAAAGATCGTGTAGTTCGTTTGCTAGAGCTTTGCCAATGTCAAGTATCTCTTCCTTCGACCATGAGATCGTGTAACTCCCGGATACCGTAGGAGTGCCTTGGGTGTATCAAACGTCACAACGTAACTGGGTGACTATAAAGGTGCATTACAGGTATCTCCGAAAGTATCTGTTGGGTTGACACGGATCGAGACTGGGACGCGCATAGTACTTGATTTTTGATGACTTCTAAATTTTTGCAATAAGTATATGAGTTCTTTTGACTAATGTTGAGTCCATGGATTATACGCACTCTCACCTTTCCGCCTTTGCTAGCCTCTTCGGTACCGTGCATTGCCCTTTCTCACCTTGAGAGTTGGTGCAAACTTTGCCGGTGCATCCAAACCCGGTGATACGATACGTTCTATCACACATAAACCTCCTATTATCTTCCTCAAAACAGCCACCATACCTACCTGTCATGGCATTTCCATAGCCATTCCGAGATATATTGCCATGCAACTTCCACCATCATCATTGTGACATGCATTACTTTTGTCATATTGCCATTGCATTATCTTGTAGTTGACATCGTATTTGTGGCAAAGCCACCATGCATTATTTTCCATACATGTCACTCTTGATTCATTGCACCATCCCGGTACACCGCCGGAGGCATTCATATAGAGTCATATCCTGTTCTAAGTTTTGAGTTGTAATCCTTATGTTGTAATCAATAGAAGTGTGATGATCATCATTATTAGAGCATTGCCCAAAAAAAGGCCAAAATAAAAAAAAGAAAGGCCCAAAAAAAGAAAAGAAAAGAAAAGGGCAATGCTACTATCTCTTTTTCCACACTTGTGCTTCAAAGTAGCACATTGTTCTTCATGTAGTGAGTCTCATATATTGTGCTTCAAAGTATCACCATGTTTTTCATATAGTGAGTCTCATAAGTTGTCTTGTTCATACTAGTGGGAATTTTTCATTATAGAGCTTGGCTTGTATATTCCTACGATGGGCTTCCTCAAAATGCCCTAGGTCTTCATGAGCAAGCAAGTTGGATGCACACCCACTAGTTTTCTTTTGTTGAGCATTCATAGCTCTAGTGCATCCGTTGCATGGCAATCCCTACTCCTTGCATTAACATCAATCGATGGGCATCTCCATAGCTCATTGATTGGCCTCGTTGATGTGAGACTTTCTCCTTTTTTGTCTTCTCCACACAATCCCCCTCATCATATTCTATTCCACCCATACTGCTATATCCATGGCTCACGCTCATGTATTGCGTGAAGGTTGAAAAAGTTTGAGATTATTTAAGTATGAAACAATTGCTTGGCTTGTCATCAGGGGTATAGAAGTTGGGAACATCTTTGTGTGACGAAAATGAAGCATAGCCTAACTATATGATTTTGTAGGGATGAACTTTCTTTTGCCATGCTATTTTGAGAAGACATGATTACTTTGATTAGTATGCTTGAAGTATTATTATTCCTATGTCAATATGAACTTTTGTCTTGAATCTTTTGGATCTGAATATTCATACCATGATTAAGAAGATTTACATTGAAATTATGCCAAAGTCACTCCGCATCAAAAATTCTCTTTTTATCATTTACCTACTCGAGGACGAGCAGGAATTAAGCTTGGGGATGCCTGATACGTCTCCAACGTATCTATAATTTTTGATTGCTCCATGCTACTTTATCTATTGTTTTGGACTATAATGGGCTTTATTTTCCACTTTTATATTATTTTTGGGACTAACCTATTAACCGGAGGCCCAGCCTAGAATTGCTGTTTTTTGCCTTTTTCAGTGTTTCGAAGAAACAGAATATCAAACGGAGTTCAAACGGAATGAAACCTTCGGGGACGTGATCTTCTCATCGAACGTGATCCAGGAGACTTGGACCCTACTCCAAGAAGCTCCAGAGGCGGTCACGAGGGTGGAGGGCGCCCCCCTAGGCGTGCCCCCTACCTCATGGGCCCCCTGACGCTCCACCGACGTACTCCTTCCTCCTATATATACCTATGTACCCCCAATAGACCATAAAAAGGAGCCAAAAACCTAATTCCACCGGCGCAACCTTCTGTATCCATGAGATCCCATCTTGGGGCCTATTCCAGAGCTCCCCTGGAGGGGGCATCTACCATGGAGGGCTTCTACATCAACACCATAGCCCCTCCGATGAAGTGTGAGTAGTTTACTTCAGACCTTCGGGTCCATAGCTAGTAGCTAGATGGCTTCTTCTCTCTTTTTGGATCTCAATACAATGTTCTCCCCCTCTCTCGTGGAGATCTATTCGATGTAATCTTCTTTTTGCGGTGTGTTTGTTGAGATCGATGAATTGTGGGTTTATGATCCAGCTTATCTATGAATAATATTTGAATCTTCTCTGAACTCTTTTATGTATGATTGAGTTATCTTTGCAAGTCTCTTCAAATTTCGTTTGGTTTGGCCAACTAGATTGGTAGTTCTTGCAATGGGAGAAGTGCATGGATTTGGGTTCAATATTGCGGTGTCCTTACCCAGTGACAGAAAGGGTTGCAAGGCACGTATTGTATTTTTGCCATCGAGGATAACAAGATGGGGTATTTATCATATTGCATGAATTTATTCCTCTACATTGTGTCATCTTGCTTAAGGCATTACTCTGTTTTTAACTTAATACTCTAGATGCATGCTGGATAGCGGTCGATGAGTGGAGTAATAGTAGTAGATGCAGAATCGTTTCGGTCTACTTGTCTCAGACGTGATGCCTATATACATGATCATACCTAGATAACCTCATAACTATGCTCAATTCTGTCAATTGCTCAACAGTAATTTGTTCACCCACCGTAGAATACTTATGCTCTTATGAGAAGTTACTAGTGAAACCTATGGCCCCCGGGTCTATTCTCATCATATTAATCTCCATCACTTTATTTACTTGCTTTGCCTTTACTTTCTACTTTGCATCTTTATACCAAAAATACCAAAAATATTATCTCTATCGATCTCACTCGTAAGTGACCGTGAAGGATTGACAACCCCTAATCGCGTTGGTTGTAGTAGCTATCATTTTGTGCGTGCACGAGGGACTTCGCGTGACCTCCTCTTGGATTGATACCTTGGTTCTCAAAACTCGAGGGAAATACTTACGCCATCTTGTCTTTGCATCATCCTCTCCTCTTCGGGGAAAACCAACGCAACTCGAGACGTAGCAGGACAACGCCTGTCCCTAGGCCTGCCAGCATTTTGCAGCCGTCGAAGTGCATGACCTAGTTGGAATAGTGTCATAATCTTTAGGGAGTTCGGCCTCTATCCATTCAGCGATGAAGTCGGCCAATACTTGGGATTTAATGGCCCGACGCAGTTTGTATGATATGTCGAATGGGAGGAGCTCAATGGCCCACTTGGCAATCCGACTCGTAGCGTCGCGGTTGTTTATTATGTCATTGAGTGGTACTTCGGAGGCCACCGTTATTTAGCACTCTTGAAAGTAGTGTCGTAGCTTCCGGGATGCCATGAAGACCGTTTATGCTATTTTCTGGTAATGAGGGTACCGGGATTTGCATGGTGTGAGGACGGTAGATACATAGTATACCGGCTTCTGAAGCGGGAATTTGTGTCCGTCCTCCTCTCGTTCAACGACGAGCACCGCACTTACGACTTGGTGTGTTGCTGATATGTAAAATAACATGGGTTCGCCGACGTTTGGTGCGGCCAGGATTGGGTTGCTTACTAGAAGAGCCTTTATTTCTTCCAATCCAGTTGTTGTCGTGTCCGTCCACTCGAAGTGGTCGTTGCGTCGGAGAAGGCGATAGAGTGGCAACGCCTTTTCTCCTAGTCTGGAGATAAAGCAGCTTAAAGTTGCCACACAACCGGATAGTTTTTGGACTTGTTTAAGGTCTGTTGGCATAGCCAACTATGACAAAGCTCGGATTTTAGCTGGGTTTGCCTCAATTCCTCTATTGGAAACGATGAAGCCCAGAAGTTTTCCAGCGGGAACACCGAAAACACACTTTTCTGGATTGAGCTTGATGTCATATATTCGGAGGTTGTCGAATGTGAGATGCAGATCGTCTATTAATGACTCGACGTGTTTGGTTTTGATGACTACGTCATCCACATATGCTTCGACTGTCTTGCCGATTTGTTTCTCCAGGCATGTTTGAATCATGCGTTGATAGGTGGCACCGACGTTTTTGAGCCCGAAAGGCATAGTGTTGAAGCAGAAAGGCCCATATGGGGTGATAAATGTCGTTGCGGCTTGATCGGACTCCTTCATCTTGATTTGATGGTATCCAGAGTATGTGTCAAGGAAACACAATGAGTCATATCCTGCGGTAGCGCCGATAATCTGATCAATGCGGGGAAGGGGGAAAGGATCCTTAGGGCAGGCCTTGCTGAGGTCTTTGAAATCAACACATAGGCGCCAGGATTTATCCTTCTTTGGTACCATCACCAGGTTTGCTAACCAGTCTGGGTGTTTTATCTCTCTGATGAATCCAGCCTCGAGTAACTTGGCTAGCTCCTCCCCCATGGCTTGTCGTTTGGGTTTGGAAAAGCGCCGCAATGTTTGCTTGACCGACTTATATCCCTTCAGTATGTTTAGGCTATCTTCGGCTAGCCTGCGTGGGATCCCTGGCATATCAGAAGGGTGCCAGGCAAATATGTCCCAGTTTTCGCGTAGGAACGTCCGTAGTGCGGCGTCGACCGTGGGGTCCAGCTATGCCCCGATGGATGTTGTCTTCGTGGAGTCCGTTGGGTGGACTTGGAATTTGACTATTTCGTCTGCTGGTTTAAAGGAGGTGGATTTGGGTCGCTTATCGAGTATCACGTCGTCCCTATCCACTATGGAGCGCAACGCGGTTAATTCTTCCGCTGGGAGGGCTTTAGACAATGCCTCGAGGGCCAAAGCGGCGGTTTTGTTTTTGGCATGGAGTGCTATGTCCGGTTCGCTGGCAAGAGTGATGATTCCATTGGGCCCGGGCATCTTGAGCTTCATGTACCAATAATGGGGTATAGCTTGGAAGCTTGCAAATGCATCTCTCCCTAACAAGGCGTGATACCCACTGTTGAAATGGGCCACTTGAAAGGTTATCTCTTCAGACCGATAGTTCTCCGGCGTGCCAAATACCACATCGAGTGTTATTTTTCCTGCACATCATGCCTCCCGACTAGGAATAAATCCTCGGAAGGTCGTGCTATTTTGCTCAATGCGGCTCCTGTATATTTCCATTTTGTTGAGAGTTTCCTCATAAATGAGGTTTAGTCCGCTGCCCCCGTCCATGAGCACTTTGGTAAGCCGAAAGCCGTCCACGATTGGACTAAGGACCAATGCGGCTGGTGCCCGGACTTCTCTAAATTTTTGTTCGTCACTGGCACTGAAAGTTATGGCCGTGTCATTCCAAGGGTTTATTGCTGCAACTTGGTAGACTTTAGCGAGGTTGCAGAGTGCCCTTTTGCGCCTATTGTTTGAGGCAAAAGTCTCGAAGACTGTCAGTATTGTAGGGTTGTTGTCCTCCGTGGGATGTTGCTCTGCGGTATTTTTGGTGAGGAGATCCTCGCCGCTCTTGGCCACCTGCCGGAGTATCCAACATGCCCTAAGGCTGTGGGTTGGTACGATATCCGGTGTTGTGTGTATTTTGCATGGCCTATCGAGCCATCCCTCCAGGACAGTTCCGCGCCCCGCAATGGGCTTTGATTTTTTTGTTATTGGATTAGGCGACCTACGAGGGTGCACCCTTTTTGTCCGGGCGAGGGGTTTAGTGGAAACCGGTGGCTCCCAAGTGGCTGCCGAGTTTTCCAAGCGCTTTCCATTGCGCAGTACTTCTGTACTATTGTTGCCAAGTCAACGAAGTGTGATACGTGACGGCGGTTGATTGCATTGAGGATTCCCTCGTCCATGCAATTTTTGCAGAATAATGAGATTGCATCTTCATCGCGGCAGTCTTTGATCTTGTCCTTGACAAGCAGGGATTTGGCCCAAAAGTGATGGACCGTTTCCTGGGACTGTTGTCTGATGTGGGTAAGATCGCTTGTATCTGGGTGGGTGGGTGTATTTAAGTCCGAACCCTGACCCAATTTGGGATCCGGAGTTTGAGAAACTTCCGAGCTTAACAGCTCGGGCTCCGGAATATCAATCAATTTTTCAGGCCCACACTCCGACTCTAGGTTCGGAATACGGGGTGAGTCCGCCCGCGGGCGGGTATCCGGCTCTTTGAGCACGGAAATCCAAACATAGTTCGTCCTCAATATAGAGGAAGAGTTGTCGTATTGCTCCTCCACTACCGCTATCTGATGGGTGATCGGCGGAGATTCAATTTCTCTCTGATCGGGTTTAAGCCCAATCCGATCGTAGTCCAAAGCGACTCCCAAGGCAGCGATGCGATCCGGGAGTTCATTTAAAGACGACAACTCCGTCGGATCCATCTGTTCGGAGTACTCTTGAGCTGACGCGGAGGCAATTTTCGATGACCCGAGAAGTCAACGTCGGCCCGACAGCCGAACGGGCAGTCATAGTGAAGCCGCCCAGCTAGAGGGTTTGGCCTGAGGCCAGGGCTCCCCCGGAGGTGATGTTGTCCTTGATAACAAGGCGAGCCATCCAGCCTATCTTCGACGTCACAGCGGAACTCTCAATGAAAGCACCAATGTCGGTGTCAAAACCGGCATACCTCGGGTAGGGGGTCCCGAACTGTGCGTTTAAGGCTAATGGTAACAGGAGGCGGGGGACACAATGTTTACCCAAGTTCGGGCCCTCTCTATGGAGGTAATACCCTACTTCCTGCTTGATTGATCTTGATGAATATGAGTATTACAAGAGTTGATCTACCACGAGATTGTAATGGCTAAACCCTAGAAGTCTAGCCTATGAGGTTATGATTGTTCGTGTCCCTATGGACTAAGCCCTCCGGTTTATATAGACACCGGAGGGGGCTAGGGTTACACAAAGTCGGTTATAGAGAAAGGAATCTACATATCCGAATCGCCAAGCTTGCCTTCCATGCAAAGGAGAGTCCCATCCGGACACGGGAAGAAGTCTTCTGTCTTGTATCTTCATAGCTCAACAGTCCGGCCCATGTTAATAGTCCGGCTGTCCGAGGACCCCTTAATCCAGGATTCCCTCATCGACCGCTATCCAGCATGCATCTATAGTATTAAGTTCACAAGAACAGAGTAACGCATTAAGCAATATGACATGATGTAGAGGGATAAACTCAAGCAATATGATATAAACCCCATCTTTTTATCCTTGATGGCAACAGTACAATACGTGCCTTGCTGCCCCTACTGTCACTGGGAAAGGACACCGCAAGATTGAACCTAAAGCTAAGCACTTCTCCCATTGCAAGAAAGATCAATCTAGTAGGCCAAACTAAACCGATAATTCGAAGAGACTTGCAAAGATATCAAATCATGCACATAAGAATTCAGAGAAGAACCAAATAATATTCATAGATAATCTTGTTCATAAATCCATAATTCATTGGATCTCGGCAAACACACCGCAAAAGAGTATTACATCGAATAGATCTCCAAGAACATCAAGGAGAACTTTGTATTGAGAATTAAAGAGAGAGAAGAAGCCATCTAGCTAATAACTATGAACCCTAAGGTATGTCGTAAACTACTCATGCTTCATCAGAGAGGCAATGGTGTTGATGTAGAAGCCCTCCATGATCGATTCCCCCTCCGGTAGATCGCCGGAAAAAGCCCCAAGATGGGATCTCACGGGTACAGAAGGTTGTGGTGGTGGAAAAGTGGTTTTGTGGCTCCCCCTGATGTTTCTAGGGTGTAAGAGTATATATAGGCGAAAGAAGTACGTCGATGGAGCTACGAGGGGCCCACGAGGCTCGGGGCGCGCCTACCCCCTGGGCGTGCCCTCCTGCCTCGTGGACGCCTCTTGGCATTTCTGACTTCAACTCCAAGTCTTCTGGTTTGCTTTCGGTCCAAGAAAGATCATCGCAAAGGTTTCATTCCGTTTGGACTCCGTTTGGTATTCCTTTTCAGCAAAACTCAATAGGCAAAAAAACAGAAACTAGCACTGGGCCTCCGGTTAATAGGTTAGTCCCAAAAATAATATAAAAGAGCATATTAAATCCCATTAAACATCCAAAACAGATAATATAATAGCATGGAACAATCAAAATTATAGATACGTTGGAGACGTATCAAGCATCCCCAAGCTTAATTCCTGCTCGTCCTCGAGTAGGCAAATGATAAAAACAGAATTTTTGATGTGGAATGCTACCTAGCATATTTATCAATGGAATTTTATTTATTGTGGCATGAATGTTCAGATCCGAAAGATTCAAGACAAAAGTTTAATATTGACATAAAAACAATAATACTTCAAGCATACTAACAAAGCAATCATGTCTTCTCAAAATAACATGGCCAAAGAAAGCTATCCCTACAAAATCATATAGTCTGTTTATGCTCTATCTTCACCACACACAATATTTAATTATGCACATTCCCGATGACAAGCCAGGCAATTGTTTCATACTTTTGATGTTCTCAAACTTTTTCAATCTTCACATAATACATGAGCGTGAGCCATGGACATAGCACTATAGATGGAATAGAACGGTGGTTGTGGAGAAGACAAAAAGGAGATGATAGTCCCACATCAACTAGGTGTTCAACGGGCTGTGGAGATGCCCATCAATAGATATTAATGTGAGTGAGTAGGGATTTACATGCAATGGATGCACTAGAGCTATAAGTGTATGAAAGCTCAACAAAAGAAACTAAGTGGGTGTGCTTCCAACTTGCTTGCTCACGAAGACCTAGGGCACTTTGAGGAAGCCCATCATTGGAATATACAAGTCAAGATCTATAATGAAAAATTCCCACTAGTATATGAAAGTGACAACATAGGAGACTCTTTATCATGAAGATCATGGTGCTACTTTGAAGCACAAGTGTGGTAAAAGGACAGTAGCATTGCCCCTTCTCTCTTTTTCTCTCATTTTTTATTTGGGCCTTTTCTCTTTTTTTATGCCTCTTTTTTCTTTTTTTAGTCCGGAGTCTCATTCCGACTTGTGGGGGAATCATAGTCTCCATCATCCTTTCCTTACTGGGACAATGCTCTAATAATGAAGATCATCAGACTTTTATTTACTTACAACTCAATACTTAGAACAAAATATGACTCTATGTGAATGCCTCCGGTGGTGTACCGGCATGTGCAATTATTCAAGAGTGACATGTATGAAAAATTATGAACGGTGGCTTTGCCACAAATACGATGTCAACTACATGATCATGCAAGGCAATATGACATTGATGGAGCGTGTCATAATAAACGGAACGGTGGAAAGTTGCATGGCAATATATCTCGGAATGGCTATAGAAATGCCATAATAGGTAGGTATGGTGGCTGTTTTAAGGAAGGTATATGGTGAGTGTATGGTACCGGCAAAAGTCGCGCGGTACTAGATAGGCTAGCAATGGTGGAAGGGTGAGAGTGCGTATAATCCATGGACTCAACATCAGTCATAAAGAACTCACATACTTATTGCAAAAATTTATTAGTTATCGAAACGAAGTACTACGCACATGCTCCTAGGGGGTAGATTGGTAGGAAAAGTCCATCGCTCGTCCCCGACCGCCACTCATAAGGAAGACAATCAATAAATAAATAAATCATGCTCCAACTTCATCACATAACGGTTCACCATACGTGCATGCTACGGGAATCACAAACTTTAACACAAGTATCTCTCAAATTCACAACTACTCTACTAGCATGACTCTAATATCATCATCTTCATATCTCAAAACAATCATAAAGAATCAAACTTCTCATAGTATTCAATGCACTTTATATGAAAATTTTGTTTATACCCATCTTGGATGCCCATCATATTAGGACTAATTTTATAACCAAGGCAAATTACCATGCTGTTCTAAAAGACTCTCAAAATAATATAAGTGAAGCATGAGAGATCAATAATTTCTATAAAATAAAACCACCACCGTGCTCTAAAAAGATATAAGTGAAGCACTAGAGCAATATTATCTAGCTCAAAAGATATAAGTGAAGCACATAGAGTATTCTAATAAATTCCGTTTCATGCGTGTCTCTCCCAAAAGGTGTGTATGGCAAGGATGATTGTGGTAAACTAAAAATCAAAGACTCAAATCATACAAGACGCTCCAAGCAAAACACATACCATGTGGTGAATAAAAATATAGCCTCAAGTGAAGTTACCGATAGACGAACACGAAAGAGGGGATGCCTTCCGGGGCATCCCCAAGCTTGGGATTTTGGTTGTCCTTGAATTTTACCTTGGGGTGCCTTGGGAATCCCCAAGCTTAGGCTCTTGCCACTGCTTATTCCAAAATCCGTCGAATCTTTAACCAAAAACTTGAAAACTTCACAAGACAAAACTTCAACATAAAATCTCATGAGCTCCGTTAGTATAAGAAAATAAACCACCACTTTAAGGTAATGTAATGAACTCATTCTTTATTTATATTGGTGTTAAAACTATTGTATTCCAACTTATCTATGGTTCATACCCCCCGATACTACTCATAGATTCATCAAAATAAGCAAACAACACACAAAAACAGAATCTGTCAAAAACAGAACAGTCTGTAGTAATCTGTACCTTTCGAATACTTATTTAACTCTAAAAATTCTGAAATAAATTGGTGGACATTAGGAATTTTTCTATTAATCATCTGCAAAAATAATCAACCTAAAATCACTCTTCTGTAAAACATGACAGTTATTCTCGTGAGTGCAAAAGTTTCTGTATTTTACAGCAAGATCGCAAAGACTTCACCCAAGTCTTCCCAAAGGTTATACTTGGCACAGACACTAATATTAAAACATAAAACCACATCTAAACAGAATCTAGATGAATTATTTATTATTAAACAGGAGCAAAAATCAAAGAACAAAAATAAAATTGGGTTGCCTCCCAACAAGCGCTATCGTTTAACGCCCCTAGCTAGGCATAAAAATATGAATAGATCTAGGTATTGCCATCTTTGATATGCAATCCATAAGTGGCTCTGACAATAGATTCATAAGGCAATTTAATTTTCTTCCTAGGAAAGTGTTCCATTCCCTTCCTTAATGGAAATTGAAATTTAATATTTCCTTCTTTCATATCAATAATTACACCAATCGTTCTAAGAAAAGGTCTACCAAGAATAATAGGACATGTAGGATTGCAATCTATATCAAGAACAATGAAATCTATGGGCACATAATTCCTATTTGCAACAATAAGAACATCATTAATTCTTCCCATAGGTTTCTTAATGGTGGATCTGCAAGACGCAAATTTAAAGAACAATCATCAAATTCACGGAAACCTAGCACATCACACAAAGTTTTTGGAATCATGGAAACACTAGCACCCAAATTACACAAAGCATAGCATTAATAATCTTTAATCTTCATTTTAATAGTAGGTACCCACTCATCATAAAGTTTTCTAGGGATAGAAACTTCTAGTTCAAGCTTTTCTTCATAAGATTGCATCAAAGCATCAACGATATGTTTAGTAAAAGCTTTATTTTGATTATAAGCATGAGGAGAATTTAACACGGATTGCAACAAGGAAATACAATCTATTAAATAACAGTTATCATAATTAAATCCCTTAAAATCCAAAGTAGTGGGTTCATTGCTATTTAAAGTTTTGACCTCTTCAATCCCACTTTTATCAATTTTTTCATCTAGATCTAAAAACTCTGAATCATTGGGACGCCTTTTAACTAAAGTTGACTCATCTCCAGTACCATCTTTATCAATATTCATATTGGAAAACAAAGATTTAATAGGAGTCACATCAATCACTTTTAGATCTTCATCATTATTATCATGAAAACTAGAAGAACACGCTTTCACAAACCAGTCTTTTTAGCACGCATCCTAGCGGTTTTTTCTTTGCACTCATCAATGTAAATTCTCATGGATTTGAGAGGCTCATTTATATCATGCTTAGGTGGAATAGATGTAAGTTTCAAAGAATCAACATCAAGAGAAATTCTATCCACGTTCCTAGCCAACTCATCAATCTTAAGCAATTTTTCTTCAATCAAAGCATTGAAATTCTTTTGCGAACTCATAAATCCTTTAACACTATTCTCAAAATCAGAGGGCATCTTATTAAAATTTCCATAAGATTTGTTGTAGGAATTACCATAATTATTAGAGGAATTACTAGGAAACGGCCTAGGATTAAAATTGCCTCTATACGCGTTGTTACCAAAATTGTTCCTACCAACAAAATTCACATCCATAGATTCATTATTATTCTCAATCAAAGTGGACAAAGGCATATC
Organism: Aegilops speltoides; assembly: GCA_021437245.1. Classification (NCBI taxonomy): domain Eukaryota; kingdom Viridiplantae; phylum Streptophyta; class Magnoliopsida; order Poales; family Poaceae; genus Aegilops; species Aegilops speltoides. The sequence goes on along the minus strand of CM038142.1, from coordinate 169,926,877 downwards.
ATTAGGATGAGAAGAAACACTTTTATTAGCAAATAATTTCATAAGTTCATCCATCTTTCCACTCAAAACATTAATCTCTTTAATCGCATGAACCTTTTTTCTAGTGGATCTTTCGGTGTGCCATTGAGAATAGTTAACCATAATATTGTCTAGGAGTTTAGTGGCTTCTCCTAAAGTGATTTCCATAAAAATGCCTCCCGCGGCCGAATCTAAAAGATTTCTAGAAGCAAAATTCAATCCGGCATAAAAAAATTGTATAATCGTCCACAAATTCAAACCATGTGTAGGGTAATTACGTATCATTAATTTCATCCTCTCCCAAGCTTGTGCAACATGCTCATGATCAAGTTGCTTAAAATTCATAATATCGTTCCTAAGGGAGATGATCTTAGCGGGAGGAAAATACTTAGAGATAAAAGAATCTTTGCACTTATTCCTTGAATCAATACTATTTTTAGGCAAAGAAGAGAACCAAGTTTTAGCACGATCTCTAAGCGAAAACTGAAATAGCTTCAATTTAACAATATCATTATCCACATCTTTCTTCTTTTGCATATCACACAAATCAACAAAGTTGTTTAGATGGGTTGCGGCATCTTCACTAAGAAGGCCAGAAAATTGATCTTTCATAAGAAGATTCAACAAAGCGGTATTAATTTCACAAGATTCAGCAGCGGTAGTAGGAGCAATCGGGGTGCTAATAAAATCATTGTTGTTGGTATTGGAAAAGTCACACAATTTAGTATTATCTTGAGCCATCGTGACAAACAATCAATCCAACACACAAACACACAAGAAGCAAGCGAAAAGAGATGAACAGAAGAGGGGCCAAGAAAAGGTAAAGGTTTTCGAAAATTGTTTTAGAAGCGGGGAGAGGAAAACGAGAGGCGAATGGCAAATAATGTAATGTAAGGGAGAAGAGTTTATGATGTGTACTTGGAATGGCTTGACTTGACGTAGTTCTCCCCGGCAATGGCGCCAGAAATCCTTCTTGCTACCTCTTGAGCTTGCGTTGGTTTTTCCCTTGAAGAGGAAAGGGTGATGCAGCAAAGTAGCATAAGTATTTCCCTCGGTTTTGAGAACCAAGGTATCAATCCAGTAGGAGACGACGCACAAGTCACCTAGTACCTGCACAAACAATCAAGAACCTTGCAACCAACGCGATAAAGGGGTTGTCAATCCCTTCACGGTCACTCGCAAAAGTGAGATCTAATAGAGATAGTAAATATTTTCAGTATTTTTGTTGTATAGATTGGAAAGTAAAGATTGCAAAATAGTAAACAAGATTTAAAGAGATGCAATATAATGGAAAAGAGATGTAATATAATGGAAAAGATACACGGGGACCATAGGTTTCACTAGTGGCTTCTCTCAAGATAGCATGTATTATGGTGGGTGAACAAATTACTGCCGAGCAATTGATAGAAAAGCACATAATTATGAAGATATCTAAGGCAATGATCATGAACATAGGCATCACGTACGTGTCAAGTAGACCGAAATGATTCCACATCTACTACTATTACTCCACACATCGACCGCTATCCAGCATGCATCTAGAGTATTAAGTTCATAAGAATGGACTAACGCATTAAGCAAGATGACATGATGTAGAGGGATAAACTCAAGCAATATGATATAAGCCCCATCTTTTTATCCTCGATGGCAACAATACAATACATCCCTTGCTGCCCCTACTATCACTGGGAAAGGACACCGCAAGATTGAACCTAAAGCTAAGTACTTCTCCCATTGCAAGAAAGATCAATCTAGTAGGCCAAACTAAACCGATAATTCGAAGAGACTTACAAAGATATCAAATCATGCATATAAGAATTCAGAGAAGAACCAAATAATATTCATAGATAATCTTGTTCATAAATCCACAGTTCATCGGATCTCGGCAAACACATCGCAAAAGAGTATTACATCGAATAGATCTCCAAGAACATCGAGGAGAACTTTGTATTGAGAATCAAAGAGAGAGAGAAGAAGCCATCTAGCTAATAACTATGGACCTGAAGGTCTATGGTAAACTACTCATGCTTCATCAGCGAGGCAATGGTGTTGATGTAGAAGCCCTCCATGATCGATTCCCCCTCCGGTAGATCGCCGGAAAAGGCCCCAAGATGGGATCTCACGGGTACAGAAGGTTGCAGCGGCGAAAAAGTGTTTTCGTGGCTCCCCCTGATGTTTCTAGGGTATAAGAGTATATATAGGCAAAAGAAGTACGTCGGTGGAGCTATGAGGGGCCCACGAGGGTGGGGCGTGCCTACCCCCCTGGGTGCACCCTCCTGCCTTGTGGACACCTCATGGCATTTCTGACTTCAACTCCAAGTCTTCTGGTTTGCTTTCGGTCCAAGAAAGACCATCGCGAAGGTTTCGTTCCGTTTGGACTCCGTTTGGTATTCCTTTTCTGCAAAACTCTAAAATAGGTAAAAAAAAAATAGAAACTGGCACTGGGCCTCCGGTTAATAGGTTAGTCCCAAAAATGATATTAAAGAGCATATGAAATCCCATTAAACATCCAAAACAGATAATATAATAACATGGAACAACAAAAAATTATAGATATGTTGGAGACGTACCAAAGATCACCATGGCTCTTGTATGAGGGTAGAAGGTAAAAATAAAAGATAGGCCCTTTGCAGAGGGACGCAGAGGTTGTCATGCGCTTTTATGGTTGGATGCGCAAAATCATAATGCAAAAGAACGTCACTTTATATTGCCACTTGTGATAGGGACCTTTATTATGCAGTTCGCCGCTTTTATTTCTTCCATATCACAAGCTCGTATAAAGCTTATTTTCTTCACACTAATAGATCATACATATTTAGAGAGCAATTTTTATTGCTTGCACCGATGACAACTTACTTGAAGGATCTTACTCAATCCATAGGTAGGTATGGTGGACTCTCATGGCAAAACTGGGTTTAGGGATGTTTGGAAGCACAAGTAGTATCTCTACTTGGTGCAAAGAATTTGGCTAGCATGAGGGGGAAAGGCAAGCTCAACATGTTGGATGATCCATGACAATATAGCTTTTCGTACATAAGAAAACATAACTCATTACGTTGTCTTCTTTGTCCAACATCAACTTTTTAGCATGTCATATTTTAATGAGTGCTCAAAATAATAAAAGATGTCCAAGATAGTATATTTATATGTGAAACCCTCTCTTTCTTTATTACTTCCTATTAATTGCAACGATGACCAAAACTATGTTTGTCAACTCTCAACAACTTTTATTCATCACAACTTTTATATGTGAAGCCATTACTCTCCATAAGTTCAATCTGATCTTTTTATTTCTTTTTATTCTTTCTTTAATTCCCTCAAAATCATAGCAAGATAGCAAAAGCCCTCAACTCAAAACTACTCTTTATTATATAACTCACGGACTCGATTACATAGATAGAGATAAAAACAAAACTCAAAGCTAGATCAAAATAAAACTTTATTCTACTAGATCAAGATATAACCAAGAGGATCGAACTAAGTAAAACGATAAAGATAGAAGTGTGATGGTGATACGATACCGGGGCACCTCCCCCAAGCTTGGCAGTTGCCAAGGGGAGTGCCCATACCCATGTATTTATGTCTCTTTCTTCGGAGGTGGTGTCGATGGAGTTGTTGACGAAGTAGTGCCACACATCGAGTGAAGGAGATGATCCAATTTACGAATGATGCCCTTGAGTGCGGTGATATGTTCTTGCAACAAAATATTTTCACGTGTGAGATACTTGTTTTGTATGCGAACTATTTCAATAATCTTGAAAGCTTCAATTTCAGTTGGGGTGAGATGATTATAGTAAGGTTGAAGGATGTCTTCTTCTTCTGCTGCCGGGACTTGATCTTCCGCGGCCTTGTTGATCTTATCATCTTCCTTGATTTCCACATGTTCTTCTTGCTTCGTGTCTATCTTCATTAGCCAAGCATCATCGCCCGCGTTGTTGGAGGAGGGAGACAACATGATGCATGACCTTGAAAAACTCTGGCAGAAAACAGCTCAAAAGGAAAACAGGAGATTTTGTCGTGGTACGATGGTCAAAACCTTCGGGAGATTATATAATGAATTTTTACCGACCAAAAGAAGTATCGTGTAAGAAAACGGTGTCTGGAGGGCACACGAGGCAAGGGGCGCGCCCTCCACCCTCGTGGATGCCTCGTGTCTCTTTCGGACTACTTTTAATTTTCCTAAATTTTTAAATATTCCGAAACAAAGAAAAATTGCTATTTGAACAGTTTTGGAGTCGGTTTACTTACCGTACCACATACATATTCCTTTTCAGGGTTTGAAACATTCTGGAAAGTGTCCCTTATGTACTTCCCTGGGGTTATGGTGTTAATAACATTGGTTTCAACATTTATGGGATTACCTGAGACATAATGTTTGATTCTTTGACCGTGTACCACCTTCGGATTTGTGCCTTCGGCTTTGTTAATTTTGATGGCACCGGAACGATAGACCTCCTCGATAATGTAAGGACCTTCCCATTTAGAGAGAAGTTTTCCTACAAAAAAACTTAAACGGGAATTGTATAGCAAAACATAATCACCTACATTAAACTCACGCTTTTGTATCCTTTTGTCATGCCATCTTTTAACTTTTTCTTTAAACAACTTGGCATTCTCATAGGCTTGGGTTCTCCATTCATCAAGCGAGCTAATGTCAAATAACCTCTTCTCACCGGCAAGTTTGAAATCATAATTGAGCTCTTTAATAGCCCAGTATGCCTTATGTTCTAGTTCGAGAGGTAAGTGACATGCTTTTCCATAAACCATTTTATACAAAGACATACCCATGGGATTTTTATAAGCAGTTCTATAAGCCCATAATGCATCATCAAGTTTCTTGGACAAATTCTTTCTTGATCTATTAACAGTCTTTTGCAAAATCAATTTAATCTCTCTATTACTCAATTCTACTTCACCACTAGACTGAGGATGATATGGAGATGTAATTCTATGATTAACATCATACTTAGCAAGCATTTTACGAACATCACCATGAATAAAATGTGAACCACCATCAATCATTAAATATCTAGGGACTTCAAACCTCGGAAAAATAACTTCTTTAAGCATCTTAATTGAAGTGTTATGATTAGCACTACTATTTGGAATAGCTTCTACCCACTTAGTAATGTAATCAATAGAACCTAAAATATGTGTATACCCATTAGAGGAAGGAAAAGGTCGCATATAATCAAAGCCCCAAACATCAAATGGTTCAATAACAAGTGAATAATTCATAGGCATTTCTTGATTCCTACTAATATTACCAATTCTTTGACATTCATTGCAAGACAAGACAAACTTACTGGCATCTTTGAAAAGAGTAGGCCAATAAAAACGGGATTGCAATACCTTATGTGCAGTTCTATCTCCAGCGTGGTGTCCTCCGTAAGCCTCGGAGTGAAACTTGCATAGGATATGTTCCTGTTCATGCTCAGGTACACAACGTCTAATAACACCATCTACTCCTTCTTTATAAAGGAGTGGGTCATCCTAAAAGTAATGTCTTAAATCATAGAAAAACTTTTTCTTTTGCTGGTATGTGAAACTAGGTGGTATAAATTTAGCAATAATGTAATTAGCATAATCAGCATACCATGGAGCAGTAAGAGAAGCATTTATGACAACTAATTGTTCATCAGGAAAGCTATCATCAATAGGTAGTGGGTCATCAATAACATTTTTCTAACCTAGACAAGTTGTCTGCAATGGGGTTCTCAACTCCCTTTCTATCAATAATATGCAAATCAAATTCTTGTAGCAAGAGAACCCATCTAATAAGTCTAGGTTTAGCATCTTTCTTTTCCATAAGATATTTAATAGCAGCATGATCAGTGTGAACAGTTACTTTGGAATCAATAATATATGGTCTGAACTTATCACAAGCAAATACGACTGCTAGAAATTCTTTTTTTGTAGTAGCATAATTTCTCTGGGCACTGTCTAGAGTTTCTAGCATATTGGATAACATTTAATTTCTTATCAACTCTTTGCCCAAGTACAACACCAACAACATAATCACTAGCATCACACATAATTTCAAAGGGTAAATTCCAATCAGGTGGCTGAACGATAGGTGCAGAAATCAAGGGTTTCTTAAGTATTTCAAATGCTTCTACACAATCATCATCAAAAACAAAAGGAACATCTTTTCGCAAGATATTAGCGAGAGTCCTAGAATTTTTAGAGAATTCTTTAATAAACCTCCTATAGAAACCAGCATGACCAAGGAAACTTCTTATACCTTTGATATCTTTAGGACACTACATCTTTTCAATAGCATCAACTTTAGCTTTATGAACTTCAACACCTCTTTAAGAAATTTTATGCCCCAAGACAATACCTTCATTAACCATAAAGTGGCACTTCTCCCAATTCAAGACAAGACTAGTTTCTTCACATCTATGCAAAACTCGATCAAGGTTTCTTAAGCAATCATCAAAAGAAGTTCCGTAAACGGAGAAATCATCCATGAAAACCTCAACAATCTTTTCACAAAAGTCAGAGAATATAGCAGTCATACATCTTTGAAAGGTAGCATTGCAAAAACCAAAAGGCATACGTCTATAAGCAAAAGTACCGAAAGGGCAAGTAAAAGTGGTCTTTTCCTGATCCTCTTTTGACACAGGTATTTGGGAGAAACCAGAATAACCATCTAGAAAGCAAAAATGTGTATGTTTGGATAGTCTTTCTAGAATTTGATCAATGAAAGGTAGAGGGTAATGATCTTTTCTAGTAGCTTTATTTAATTTGTGAAAATCAATTACCATTCTATAACCTGTAACAATTCTATGTCGGATCAATTCATCTTTATCATTAGGAACAACAGTAATACCTCCCTTCTTAGGGACACAATGAACGAGACTTACCCACTGACTATCAGCAATAGGATAAATGATACATGCCTCCAGAAGCTTTAGTATTTCATTTCTTACCACTTCTTTCATCTTAGGATTTAACCGTCATTGGTGATCAACAACTGGTTTAGCATCTTTCTCCAGTTTTATTTTGTGCTGACATAGAGTGGGACTAATGCCCTTAAGATCATCAAGAGTATATCCAATGGCAGCACGGTGCTTGTTAAGAGTTTTCAATAATTTCTCTTCTTCATGCACTAAAAGGTTAGCACTAATAATAACAGGATATATCTTCTTTTCATCAAGATAAGCATATTTAAGAGTATCAGGTAATTGTTTAAGCTGAAACACGGGATCTCCCTTGGGTGGAAGAGGATCCCCAAGGATTTCAACAGGCAAGTAGTGATTCAAAATAGGTCCTTGCTTAAAGAATACTTCATCTATTTCCCTTCTTTCATTCATAAACATATCATTTTCATGGTCGAGCAAATATTGTTCTAAAGGATCATTAGGAGGCACGACAATAGAAGCAAGACCGATAATTTCATCTTTACTAGGCAATTCTTTATCATGGGGTTGTCTACGATATTTAGCAAAATTAAAATCATGAGACATATCCCCTAAACCAACAGTAACAATATTGTTTTCGTAGTCTACCTTAGCATTAACAGTATTCAAGAAGGGTCTACCAAATATAATGGGACAAAAGTCATCTTGTGGGGAACCAAGAACAAGAAATCAGTAGGATATTTAATTTTCCCACACAAGACTTCAACATCTCTAACAATCCCAATTGGTGAAATAGTGTCTCTATTGGCAATCGTAATAGTAACATCAATATCTTCTACCTCATCAGATGCAATATCATGCATAATTTCTTTGTATAAGGAATGAGGTATTGCACTCACACTAGCGCCCACATCACATAAGCCATGATAACAATGATCTCCTATTTTAATAGAAACAACAGGCACGCCAGCAACAAGTCTATGCTTATTTTTAGTATCGGGTTTAGCAATTCTAGCAGCTTCATCACAGAAATAAATAACATGCCCATCAATATTATCGACCAAGAGATATTTGACCATAGCAATACTAGGTTCAACTTTAATTTGCTTAGGGGGTGTAGGTGTTCTAGAATTACTCTTACGAACCACGATTGAAGCTTTAGCGTGATCCTTTATTCTAACAGGAAAAGGTGGTTTCTCAATATAAGCAGTAGGAACAATAGGATTAACATTATAAGCAATAGTTTTTTCTTCAACTTTAATAGGTTCTACTACTTTCACTTCAATGGGAGGATGATATTTAAAACACTTCTCCTTAGGGAGATCAACATGAGTAGCAAGGGATTCACAGAAAGAAGCTACCATCTCAGAGTCAAGTCCATACCTAGTGCTAAGTTCACGAAAAGCATCGGTATCCATAAAAGGTTTAACACAATCGAACTTAGGGGTTATACCTGACTCCTTACCTTCGTCGAGTTCCCAATATTCAGAGTTGCATTTAATTCTTTCCAATAAATCCCATTTGAATTCAATAGTCTTCATCATAAAAGAACCAGTACAAGAAGTATTGAGCATGGAGCGATCATTATGAGAAAGGCGAGCATAAAATTTTTGAATAATAATTTCTCTTGAGAGCTCATGATTGGGGCATGAATATAACATTGACTTAAGCCTCCCCCAAGATTGAGCGATACTTTCTCCTTCACGAGGCCAAAAATTATATATATATATATATATATATATATATATATATATATATATATATATATATATATATATATATATATATACATCTGGTCTATTCTGTTACGCGTAACAGAATATTATTCTGTTACCCTACTTGAACTGACAGTTTCAGGCGGTTGTACTGATGATTTCGAAGCGGTTGAACTGATGCTTTCAGTTTTGTTTAACAGATCATCTTTTTAGTTCAAAAAATGTTTGTAATTTTTTTGTCGGAACAGGGCGTGTAATATGTCGTTGGAAAGCTCTTGACAACTATATTTCAAGTATATTGAACGTTTTTGCAAAATCATTATGGTTTAAGAGCAGTTTTGAAAATTTCGTTTTTTTCAAAACCGAAAACGTGAATCGTATTTTAGACTCAATTTTCAAACGGTTTGTCGGAATTGAGCAAATAAGATGGCGTTGGAAAGCTAGTGAAAATCCGCATCTTTCATATATCTATTGCTTTTTCTAATTCTATACGATTTAAAAGTAATTTGAAAAAGGGTAAAATTCTGGGCGAAATGTATTTTCGCGATTTTTTGCAATTGATTTGTCGGATTGATGCAAATGATACGGCGTTGGAAAGCTATGGAAAATGCGCAACTTTTACATATTGAAATTGTTTTCTAATTCCTTACGGTTTAAAAACAAATTTGAATACAGTCAAATTTGATTTCGAACGTGATTTTTTAAAAGTTTGTCGAAATGTGGCAAATAATATACCGTTGAAAAGATGTAGAAAATACAAAACTTAGTCATGTTGAACGTTTTCTCAAATTGGCAACCGTTGAAGAGTAATTTTGATTACGGTGAGACCCATCGTGTTGTTTTTCCGTCAGAAAAAACAAAGTAATTGTACTGATCTACGTATGCATTTGTACTGATGCATTCTTCAGAGACTAATTTTGAAATGTTTCGAAAAAAGAGTACTTGAACTGATGTCCATATGTTTTGTACTGAGCGTGTTTTAACATACTAGACTTTACTCTGTTTTGGATAATATTTTTGCTCGTAAGTTTTCAACGTTTTATTATATAGCCGCCTATGTACTTGCATGGTTTATATCATCGAACTGGATGATATTTTTTTCAAAAAAAAATGTTTTTATTCCTTTTTTGAACTAAACAACTTTTACAACGGTGTTCTGGACTTCTCTTTTTTTACAACTTGTACTTTTTCCATTTGAATTGCATGGGGTTTCTTTTTGCTTGAACTTTTACAATTTGAATTTCTGTCATTTCTTTTATTCCGAACAGACCACCATTTTTAAC